>JANZLD010480842.1:0-14907 GCA_026413575.1 Erythroxylum carthagenense
CTCATACCAAGATCACTCTTTCTACTCCTTCTACTCCTCATTTTCAATAAAATCACATTTAATATCAATTATACCTAGAATTTGTCAATAAATGCATGTACCACTTTTTTATGCGAAAACATTCAGTATTTATGTACATATATGTTAACATGGTGCATGAGCAAAAAAAATGCATTTCCTTAATCTCTCTTTGAGCTCAAATGTACTAAAATTTTGGTTTTTAACCCTAAATATGGGGACGGGATGTTACAAGAAAGATGGGACTTTGACATTGTGTATTGATTACAAACAATTTAATTGAGTGATAGTGAAGAAAAAGTATCCTTTACCGAGGATAGATGAATTACTTGATCAATTACAGGAAGCTCAGGTGTTCATTAAACTAGATTTGAGGTCAAGATATTTTCAGTTGAAGATAGCAGAGGTTGATGTACCAAAGAGTGCATTCAGGACTAGATATGGGCATTTAGAGTTTTTGGTGATGTCATTTGGGTTGACGAATGCTCCGGCAGCTTTTATAGCATTGATGAATAAAGTGTTCTAGCCTTACTTAGATCATTTTGTGATTGTGTTCATAGATGATATTTTGGTGTATTAGAAGAGTAGTGAAAAACATTCCGAGCACTTGATGTTGGTCCTACAAATAATGAGAGAAAAACAATTGTATGCCAAGTTCAATAAGTGTGAATTTTGGCTTGATCAAGTGGTATTCTTGGGTCATATAGTATTTGGACAGGGCATATAGATAAACCTAAAAAAGGTTGAGACAGTGATGAAGTGGCAAACTCCTAGAAATGTATTTGAGATTCGGAGTTTCCATAGGCTAGCAAGTTATTATGGGAGGTTTGTCGACGGGTTTCCATTGATCTCAACCCCTTTGACAAAACTTCTGAAGAAGAATATGCCTTTTTGATGGACTAATGAATGTCAAAGGAGTTTCGACACGATTAACTACTACACCAGTGTTAGATATAGAGGTTTTTTTGTCTATATTGACTACTGCACGGGTGTTAAGATCTTATGAGTTTAACTATCTAGTTTATGATTTAGAACTCACTGCAGTGGTGTTTGCTTTGAAGATTTAGAGACATTATTTGTATGGTGAGACATTTCAAATATTAATAGACCATAGAAGTTTGAAATATTTGTTGAGTCAGAAGGAGCTGAATATGAGACAAAGTGGATTGAATTACTTAAAGATTATGATTGTGCAATTAAGTGTCACCCTGATAAAGCTAATGTTGTGGCTGATGCCTTAAGTAGGAAACCTAATAGCAGTGTGGCACAAGTTCAAGCCTCAAGGTTACCAAATTTAGTTCAATTGAGAGCCTTGAATGTTGAGTTACATTTGGGGCAGAATGAAGCATTGTTAGATAGGTTGAAGCTTAGACCGGCATTACATGAAAGGATCAGAAAAACTCAAAGCAAGGATACAGAATTAGTGAAGCTTATTGAGAAGTTGAAATAGAATTCGAGTTCTAAATTTAGGTTAAGAGATGATTTATTGTGATTGAAGCAGAGATTATGTGTACCTGAAGTGGATGATCTGAGAAGAGAAATTTTGAAGCAAGCTTACATAGCAACTTATATTGTACATCCTCGTACTACCAAGATGTACAGTACGCTGAAACAATATTTCTGGTGGTTAGGGATGAAGAAGCAAGTGGCAGAGTATGTTGCTAGATGTTTGACTTGCCAGTAGATTAAAGCAGACCATCAGGCTCCAATTAGGAAGTTACAGTCATTTCCTATTTTGGAGTGAAAATAGGAGAAGATTACTATAGATTTCATTATAACAGATTGACGAAATTGGCTCATTTCTTACCTATGAGGGAGAATAATACACTGGATCAATTAGCCCGGAGGTATGTAAATGAGATTGTGAGATTAAATAGAGTCCCATTGTCTATTATATCTAACCAGGATCCTAGATTTATTTTTAGATTCTGAGGTAGTTTACAAGCAGCATTGGGTATGAAATTAAACTTTAGTACAACATTTAATCCTCAGATAGACAAACAGAGTGAGAGAACTATTAGGACTATTGAGGATATGCTTAGATCTTGTGTATTGGAGTTTCAAGGAGTATGGGATCAATATATAGCCCTTATTATTTACAACAATTATCACAGTAGTATCGGTATGGCTCCATATGAAACATTGTATGGTAGAAAATGTCGTTCACCTATGTATTAGGATGAAAATGGTCTAAGGATTGTTGAAGGCCCATAGTTGATTTAAGACATTATTGATAAGGTGAATTTAGTTCGTAGTAGAATCAAGGTGGCTCAAGATAGGCAGAAAAGTTATGTAGATCAACACCAACGAGATATGGAGTACCAAGTGGGAGATAAGGTGTTTTTACGAGTGTCATCATGGAGAGGAGTACTAAGAATTGGTAGAAAGGAAAAATTGAGTCCTAGATACATTGGTCCTTATGAGATTATCGAGAGAGTAAGACCATTGGCCTATGAGTTAGCATTACCGCCAGAGATGTCTCAGATTCATAATGTGTTCCATGTTAGTATGTTGAGGAGATATCGATCAGATTTGACGCATATGCTACTGACATAAGAAGTAGAAATTGTAACTAATTTAATTTGTATAGAGGAACCGATCAAAATAGTTGGCTATCAAACTAAACAATTGAGAAACCGAGTAATCCAATTAGTTAAAGTTCTTTGGAGGAACCATTCGAGAAAAGAAGCTATATGGGAAACTGAAGAAAACATGAGGAGACAGTACCCCTATCTATTTGATCAATCAGGAAAGAATTTCGAGGACGAAATTTCTTAAGGGGGAGAATTGTAATAGCCTATTTATACACTTAAGGATTTAACTGTTAGATTGAGTCATATCATATAAGAATACAAGAAATGCATTTCATTTGCATGCATCATATTCTCATACACACATGAATCATGATTTAAAGACATTGAAAAGATAATATATGCACTCAATTGATATTTTAGGGTATGAAAGGTTTTAACTAATTATGACATACTTGTGTGTTAATTATATCTTGAATTTTGTTTTGATGAATTATAATTATTAATTTGGAAATTTGATGTTTCTATTAAGTGATTGATGGAATGATTTGTGCATCTAGTCTAGGAAAATTGTCAAAGGGCAAGATAAATTGGTATATGAGAATTTAGGTTGATTAGACCCATGAAATGGTGACATGTGGCATTGAAAATAAGTGACAAATGGCTTAGCTAACTGGATGAAAAATGGCTTGAATACATGAGTGACAAGTGGCCTAGGAAACTATGTGACAAATGGACCAAACATTAGGTGACAATTGGAAGCATGAGAACAAGACACATGATATAGTTCTCCACTTGACAAGTTTCACGCCATGTGTCTCACCCCTCACCACACACTTATACCCCACGATTCCCACATTTGAAAGACCATCTTCTTTCATGTTTTTAGTTACATGCTCTCTTCTTCTGCCTCCTCACTATCAACATACCCGCACAATCTCTATAACCTTGAATTTGCCAAAATTCTATAGCCTTTATCATGTGATTGAAACCATTTTATTTCCATCTTGTTATTGGTGTATGCTTGAATGCTTGGAAGGCTTTGTTAGCTTGTTAACTAAGGGGACTTTGAGCTAAACAAAGAAGTGATTGATTGCCCTATTATGACATATATGACCATAACATTCATGATGATTGATTAGGGATGAATTGAGATGAATTGCATATAGGATTGATGATGAAGTTTGTTTGAAATTTAATGGATGAATTGGTTTTGTTTTTGAAACCCTAGGTTATAGGTTGTTTTAAGGATGAACTAGTTTGAGAATTGAAGTATGTTGAAGGTGATTTTATGCTAAAGAAAGGTGCTAATGTAGTGTTTTTGAAATGGGAAAGAGTTAGGGTTACATGTATAAAAGTGAATGAAAGATTATGTTTAGTTTTTGATGCATAAAAGATAAATTGTTTATGAGTTACCAATTGAATGATTTTGAATTGGAATTAGAGATGAATTGATGAGGAATTGAAGTATCTTTAATGTATAAATGAGTTATAATTGATGGACTATCATGAGGGTGTTAAAATTTGGAAGAAAAGATGAAGGAAAATGAAGATGAACTTTCGGTTCACCTATTCCACAATCATGGGAATTGTATTAGTTCCTTCCCATGATCATGGCAAGTAAAAATTTGTTTTGTGTGATGGTTAAACCATGTAAGGGTAAGTTGCTTTACTTTGGTGCATTAGGATATGATTGGGGCTTGAAATGAACCAAGAAAGTTGCTTAATTAAGTGATTAAGTGTTTGATAAGTTTAAGTTTTTAATTGAGGTTATAAATTAAGGAATGAATTGTTTGATATCAATGTATATGAATTTGGGAAGTATGGGTTGTTAATCGAGTAAGGATATTCTTATAAATACAATTGTGATCCAAATGATATAAACAATGAATTAGGTATGATTGAATGAGAATTGGAAAAATTATGTAAATGTATAATGCTAGAAAAGGATTGATGATTGCACTATTGATGAATTGAGAATAATCAAACTTACTTAAAGCATAAACCTAATTGCAAACTAGATGTATATAAGCTATAATGAATGTATGATCATGACTTATGATTAAGGATACATACCCAAGAAAGTCAATTGAGCATGCATTGGACATATCATATATACATGTGTATAATTGAGTAAGCATTCAATTAAACAAGCTAATAATGTTTAAATATGTGTGTTTTACATGATATAGATGCACAAATTGATGGTTAGCATCCAGACATTACCAGGTCATCAAGGTAATAGCTATTCTGGAGCATACTGTGAGTTGAACCAGATATGTAATCTTAACTATATATGTACTTCTGTTTGAATTATGTGAGTTGACCTAGATGTTTTCTCACTATGTTTGAATTGTTTTTTATTAACTTTTAGATATTGAATTGTTATGGATATGATTGTGATATTGATAATTCCAGACATTAATGGTTTGAGGAGTTTGATATTCGGGACTGTATTGAAAATTTTTCAAATTTGTATGTGCAAAATGAAATAAGTACTCAACTAAGTGTTCAATGACGGACTTAGATGTAATGAATATGATAAATGACTGTGCACTTTGAATAAAAGGTACTGATAGTATAATATGTAATTTGTTGCATTTCATTACTCTATTATGCATGATCAGATAAAAGAGTTGTGACTGGAGTGACCTACGTGAAAAAGAGCTTAAAGCTCAGGAAATATGCTCAAGAGCCACAAGCTCGGTTATTAATGAGCCTGGTATCCATAAAGGGCACTAGATAGTTAAATAGGCGCTCGGTTATAATAAAATTAAAAATGGAGTTGCATAAAATAAAAAGTACAGATCTATATATATATTTATTTATTTATTTATTTATTTATTTATTTATTTATTTATTTATATATTTATATTTATATATATATATATATATGCAAATACATATGTGACTACACTTTCATTTTTATTTATGTTGATGATGCGAATGATTGAGTTGAATGATTGGGATTTTTTGAAATGATTATATGAAATGTTTGTATTTATAATGTGCTTGTTGAAATATGATGTATATCATGATTTGGTACACAAAACTGAATGATGTGAAATATTTGTGAATTTGGTTATATACTTGTGATGTTTGGGCTCTGACTTGAGTGAGCACATCGACGCTGGTTCACTCACTGAGTCCGCAAACTCATCAAAATTGCAACGTTGATTTTCAGGGACTGGGGGGATTGAGCCTCTAAAGCAATCTAGTATTGCAATTTTTGGAAACAAGAATGGCTCAAAGGTTTGGACAACTGATTCTGAAGAGTGTAGTTAGAACATATTGGGTCCAGCATTTCGTTTCATGTTATACATTTTGTATAGAGTTATGAACTCTCACATGTTGCATATCACATATATACATGAAATATGAGTGTAGTAACACAATGAATGTTTATGTTTGTGAATGAAATGGAAAAATGATCTTTTGAATACTTGTGTTCTATATGATGCCACCTTAAGTGAACATGATTGTTCTAACATGTCATTCTCATAAGGTATGTCCTTAAATATCTTGTGGATTTTCGGGTATATGCTTTATGGTAGTGGCGTGTTACAATAACCCCTCTTTTAAACTTGTTAAGGATTGTTGACTCATATGAGAGGTCATCTTTAAGGTAATGTATGATGTTATATAGAGAGTTTGCAAAATAATTATAAATATTTAGAAAAAAAGGAGGAATTGTACAAGTCTTATATGAATATTCTTGACTGACAATAAGATAAGCATCTTGCTCAAATGATCCATTTAACATCTTACCTTTCTTAATCCTTATTACTTATATAGTTAAGTTGCATGTATAAAGGTTGACATTATGGGCCATATTTTTTATATGATTGAATGTAAAGATATTTTCTCTAATAAAAAAATTAAGTACTATAAATAATATTTAATTATTTCGTGAAGGTTTTGGGAGTTTTGCATGATCAAAGAGAGAACTTAAATTTAAAAAAAAATATCACTTGGTAAGTTTTCACACCTTTAATTTCATCCTATACTTATTAATATCATATTTTATTTCTTATAACTATTAATTTAAAATAAACAAAAGTAGTAGAGATTATTTGGTGAAAGTGCTCCAACAATGAGAAAATTTGGTATTAGTTTACTCAATCAAACAATTTTTGGATCAGGTTATGAACATAAATGGAGCATTTTATAATGTATTCATATGAAGAAAACAAAATTTATTGATTGGCAAGTATATTTACATTCAAGCATTCATATGATGAAACAAAAAAGATTCAACTATGTATTCAAAGCATTTATTGATAAAATAACATATGATTCAGTTAATATCGATTGTAATGATCATATAAATTTTTAGATTGAATAAGATGGATCATTGCTTGATCTTGATTATAATAAACTTAAAAAAGTGATATACAGAAGAAAAAAAATGCATGTTTCAAAATAAATGAATTACGAACATCTACTGATAGTCAATTGATATCTTATGTTTACATATATTTAAAAATTAATATTATAATGTGTTAAAAGAAAATAATTTTGTATATTACTAATTTATAATTTATTTAAGTGCAATAGAAGATATTAATGCATATATTTTGGATGAAAGCTTAGTTTATGAGTCTTTCAATAGTGTTGAAGAATTTGAAATTTTTGGTGATGATGAAATATAACCTTCTTTATAAACATAACAGATAGTGGTGTATTATTTTTATTTCAATAAATTATTTCATGATATATTACGCTTTTGTTTATTCTTATAATTTTTAATTCTTAGTTACTATATACTAGTTTTATAATAGTCTAATACTGGTTAAACCTTAAAATTTTATGTCTCCCCTCTTACCAATTTATTATCCAATCTAGTTTTGAAAATATGAGTAGAAATGCATGAAATATATTTTATAGAATTGTAGTAAAATCTTTATAATGTTATGATTATATTATATTTGAAGCATATTATATAATTGATAATCTCTTTAAAAATTAGTAGATAGCTGTATGATCTCTATTAGGAAATTATTTGAAACCCTTATTTTTATTGCCAATCATCAATTTGTTTGTTAATCTCACTATTTATATCTCAAAATATCTCAAAAGAGAGAAAATGCAGAAAATGTTATAAACGAATGTTGAAGATGATGAATAGTTGTGAAAATTTTCTGATTTTGGTATTTGTAACTAATCTTGCATTTTGAGTTGTTTTAGCATAGGATAAGTTGCATGGGTGTAAAAATGAAGAGAATATGAATTAGGGATAAAATTGGTGGCTTTCTGAATTGATTTAAAAAAAGATTGATTGGATGAAAGTGAGAAAATGTGTTGGAATGTTATGAATTGGAGAATCTACATTGAACATGATTCGGTATTTTGATTATATTTTGATGTATAGATTTCCAAATGAGATGATTCTTAATTCAGATTAAACTTAAGATATATGTATACAACTTTCTTGAAGAAGTCAAATTTTAATTCTGTCTCTAAGACTTTCAAAAGGGACATGAAATTGAATCTTGGCTTAGGCTACAGTACTACAAGGGACAGAAATCATATCCTATTTTTATTGAATAAACTGTATTGATATAGGCCAAATTAGGCTAATATGTCTTCACCAACTTTATAGCTTATTCTCTTATCTTTAAATTGGTATAAATTTTGTAATTTGTGGATATTGGAATTGAGATATATTAGTTGTAAAACTTGAATGCATGATCATGCTCTAGCCAAATTTTCAAATGTACACGGTCTGTGGTATTTTGAGCATAACTCATTGAATAATAAACCAAATTGTATCATCTTGGTATCGTTAGAACCTTAAGAGACAGTGGAACAACTGTCTAGAAGAGAGTGTTACAAAAATACATCATTTTCTTGATCTTATTGATTATGCAAAGTTGACCCGAATGAGGTGCTTCCAGCAAAAGCTGGAATAGTAATTGAATGTATGAATTTTGAAATTTTTGAAGTACAATTGATATTTACATCAGTTTAATAAGAAAATATAACCATGAATTTGTCATGAGCATACATCATTCATATTTAGTATACATAAATGAATTCTTAATCATGCATAATAGTGATTTGTATATGTGTTAAATGTTATAGAGGAACGCATAGAGCGACCACTTCTAGATATTGTCAGGACTTCAAGGCAATAAGCAATAAGGGAGCTTTTGTGAGTAATATTAGATGGTCACACATTACTTTGTTCTGCTTGTTGAATTTGATTTATGCTGATTATGTTCTGAATTTCAGACAATGATTGTCCGAGGCATTTGATGTATGTTTATATCATTGGAAGTGCTACTTGCATGTGAATATGATTGACTACTTACTTTGCACATGAAATGCCTGAAATGACTTAGTTTTGTTTTAAAACTGTTGAGTCCTATTTATGGGTAAATAGGCGTGCCTAGAAAGGTCTACAGCTGCTCCTGTGACACTTCGGTATTAAGAATTCAGTTTTTCCCGTGACACAGACTTCGGTCTCTCTTGTATAAGTCCCGTTGCCCTCTTTTGTAAATGGCTTAGCAGTCATCTGATTTTGTGTTATGATATATGTTTGATTCTGACATAAAAAAAAATTGTGTTCTGATTCTAAAGGGTTTATACCATCTCTTGATATTCAACTCTGTTAACTATAAAATCTGTTCTGAAATGCATTATGTCTGATTTATTGTTAAAATAATTTGTTAATGCATGCTTATGCTATTACATGATTCAGTATGACAAGTTATCACTTTATATATAGATTAATTATTACTCACTAAGCTATATGCTTAGCACGATGGATTTGTCCCGTGTAGGTTCAAAGCGAGGACTATACAGACTGGGATGAGTCAACCGTAATGATCAATAGAGTCTAAGTCTTATTTTGATTTAAAAAATGTATTTTGAGTTTATTTTGGCTTGTATATAAAGTGTATAATTTTGAATTATTGTAAGTTTTGTAATAACTATGTTTCAAACTGGTTTCGGTTTTCGGAACAAATTTGTATTAAGTTCATGTGATATAATGTATGTTTGCATTAATTGGTTTATGGAAGATTTAAAAGGCTTTGTTTGCTTCAGTTGGTCTGTTCTGTTCTGATTGTGTTCTGTGTGACACCCGCATATCCTCTTGGGGGGGTATTCATGCATCACATTGTTTGGTATCAGAGCATAGTTTAGGTGATTATGGTTTAACCAGCGCTTAACTATTGCTTCTATATGAGTGTACAAGTTGTATTTTGGCCTAATGCGATGTTCCATGTTTTGTTTATAGAATTAAAGATGGATGGATCTCATGAAGTCATTGACAAGGTCGCTGAGAGTAATAATCCTGAGCCATCTCATTCAGCGATGTCCGGACCTTCTGGAGACAATCAAGGAAAAGCTGAGGTGCCACTTCCTCCTACAAGGTAGGGAGAGGCTTTGTTTAAGCTGTCTTAGGATATGATGATGCTACCGCATTGTACCTAAGGCTCCAATTGATCAAGTGAGAAAGTATGGAGCTGAGGAATTTACTGGGATGTCTTTGGAGGAATCAAAAAGAGCTAAATTCTATATTGAGAAGGTGAAGAGGGTATTGGATGAGATCAACTAGCCATCCGAGCAGATGGTGCACTGTCCTGTCTCTCTTCTTCAGGGAGCAGCTATGAATGGTGGAAGTTCGTTCTGAAAAGTCCTCAACTACCAGTGCCTTTGACTTAGGATTTCTTTACGCTAGAATTCAAAGCAAAATATATTACAGAGGCTTACAGAAAGGATAAGTGGAGGCAACTTCTAAGTTTAAAGCAGAGAAACTTGTCAGTTGCTAAGTACAATCAGGAATTCAATCGACTTAGTAAGTATGCCCCTGAATCTGTGCTTACTAAGGAGTTTTGATGTCATCAGTTTGAGGATGGTTTGCATGACTCCATCAAGGAGCATTTGCCTACATTTACGTTATTGCAGTAAGTGACTTACCATCAACTGGTACAAGCTGTAATGAAAATAGAGAGGCAGGAAATGGCCAGGAAAGAAAGAAGTCAACAAAGGCGCTTTGTTAAAGGAGGTCAGTCCTCGAGTAAACGAAGTCTGGAAGGTACTTTCTCTGCATCAAAAGTTACTAAGGGATTTGGGACTCGGGAAAGGCGACAAAACTATCCCTCAACGACTGCTTTTGGTAAGGGTTCATTTGGAGGCCGAGGTTTTGGTACCCCGAAGTGCCCTGATTGTTCTGCTCATCATTGGGGTGTTTGCTTGAGGGCTACAGGTACATGTTTTCGCTGTGGCAGTACTAAGTATAAGATAGCCAGTTGCCCTCTCAAACAGGCTCAGACATCACAAGCCAGTAAGGAGGTCTCTCATGCATCTACTGGGAACAGAGGATGAGGTAGAGGTCGAGGAGGATACAATCAGAAAAGTCCTAATCTGAGTTTCCACTCAGAAACTATGAATTGACCATCTGTGCATTTTGCTTTGGCTCAAGCTTATGCACTGAAAGCTTATGAGGATCAGGATGCACCAGACGTCATTGTTGGTATTGTTTCTCACTTTAATATTGAAATGCATGCATTGATTAACCCTGGATCTACTAATTCATATATCTGTGTTAGAGAAATGTTTGATAAGGAGATGCCTATAGATCAATTAGAGTATGACATGCATGTAACCAGTCCTCTGGGTAGTAGTTTGTTGGTTAATAAGGTGTATAGGAACTGTCCTATTATTATCCAAGGAAATGATTATGTAGCAAATCTGATCAGATTACCATTTCATGAATTTGATTTGATTCTGGGTATGGATTGATTGTCCAAGCATCAGGCAGTAGTTGATTGTGGTGCTAGAACAATTATGCTTAGGAAGCCTGATCAACCTATAATAGTATTTCAAAGCATCCACAATATTTCCTTAACTAATGTAATATCTACTATGCAAGCTCGAAAGCTCCTTAGGAAGGGATGTGAAGCATATCTAGCTTTTGTGTTTGATTTGAAGAAGGAAGGTGGTACATTGCTAGATATTCCTGTGGTGAATGAATTTCTCGATGTGTTTCTTGAAGAATTACCGAGACTTCCTCCTGAACAGGAAGTGGAGTTATCTATTGAAGTCATGCTTAGCACTACTCTTATATCTAGAGCACCGTACAGAATGGCTCCTACTGAATTGAAGAAGTTGAAGGTGCAGTTACAAGAGCTTCTGGATAAAGGGTTGATTCAACCTAATGTATCACTATGGGTAGCACCAGTCTTGTTTGTTAAGAAGAAGGATGGTACATTGTAGATATGCATTGATTACAGGCAACTGAATAGAGTCACAGTGAAGAATAGGTTACCGTTGCTAAGGATTGATGATCTATTTGATCAATTGAAAGATGCAAGAGTGTTTTCAAAGATAGATCTGCGATCAAGATACTATCAACTTCGGGTAAAGGATGTATATGTATTGAAAATTGCATTTAGAACCCGATATGGACATTATGAATTCCTGGTAATGCCATTTGGGTTAACTAATGCTCCAGTGGCATTTAAGGATCTGCCGAATAGGGTATTTAGGCCTTACTTGGACCAGTTTGTTATGGTGTTTATTGATGATATCTTGTTCTATTCTAAAAAAGAACATGATCATACTGAGCATCTCCGAATTGTGCTACAAATCTAGTGGGAAAAACAGTCGTATACTAAGCTAAGTAACTGTGATTTCTGGCTTCAGAAGATATCATTTCTAGGGCATATTGTCTCTTCTGAAGGAATTATAATTGATCCTAGTAAAATAGAAGCGATTGTTAACTGGAAGCCACCACGGAATGTGACAAAAATGAGAATTTTTCTAGGTCTAGCTGGTTATTATCGTCGATTTATGAAGGGATTTTTGGTGATAGCACCCCTTTTAACTAAACTGTTACAGAAAGGAGTGAAGTATGAATAGTCTGATAGATGTTAGAATAGTTTTGATCAACTGAAAAGTTTTTGTACTGAACCTTTTATATTGGTCCAGCTAACTTCTAGTAAGGAGTATGTTATGTATACTGATGCATCGAGAAATGGTTTGAGTTGTACTTTGATACAGAATGGACAAGTAGTTGCTTATGCTTCTAGGCAATTAAAGTCTCATGAACAGAATTACCCTACATATGATCTGGAACTTACAGCAATAGTGTTTGCCTTAAAAATTTGGCAGCACTACTTGTATATTGAAAAATGTTAGAATCTTCACAGATTATAAAAGTCTGAAGTATTTGCTTACCCAGAAGGAACTCAATCTGAGACAAAAATGTTGGTTAGAACTGTTTAAGGATTATAATTGTATTGTGGATTATCATCCGGGTAAAGCTAATGTTGTAGCTGATGCCTTGAGTCAGAAGACCATTTTAGTATTATCACTTAAGCAGAGTGAATGGAAATTTGTATTTGATGGAGCTTTAATAGCTCAGTTGAAAGCAAGGCCTACTTTGAGACAAGAAATTTGTGATGCTCAGTGAGCTAATGATAAGTTACAACATCTTATCTTGGATACTTAGGAAGGCGAACAACCTGATTTTTTTATGAAAGGAGATGGTGAATTGTATTATAAAGATCGGTTATGTGTACTAGCTAATGATGAAATGAAGAAAAAGTTATTGTTTGAGGTTCATAATACAGTCTTTACTATGCATCCTGGGGGAAACAAGATGTATCAGGATTTGAAACAGTATTAATGGTGGTCAGGTATGAAACAGGATGTTGTGGATTATGTAGCAAAATGTCTGACATGCCAGCAGGTTAAAGCTGAGCACCAAGTTCCATCTGGTTTGTTACATCCTATTTCTATTCCTCAATGGAAATGGGATAACATTACCATGGACTTTGTTACTGGATGTCCTCTCACTTAAATAAAACATGATGTTGTATGGGTAATTGTGGATAAGTTTACTAAATCTGCTCATTTTCTACCTTTTCATCCTGAATATTCTTTAGATAGACTTGCAAATTTATATATGAATGAGATAGTGAGATTGAATGGAGTACCATTGTCTATCATTTATGATCGTGATCCTTGATTTACTTCAAGATTCTGAAAAAGTTTACAAAAGGCCTTGGGAACTCAGGTTAAGTTTAGTACTGCTTTCCATCCCCTAACAGATGGACAATCTGAACAAGTTATACAAATATTAGAAGATATGTTGCAGGGTTGTCTGTTAGAGTTTCCAGGGAGTTGGGATAACTATCTGACGTTGATGGAGTTTGTTTACAATAACAATTATCAGATAAGCATTGGTATAGCGCCTTATGAAGCATTATATGGCAGAAAATGTAGAACTCCTATATATTAGACTGAATTGAGTGAAAAACAAGATTATCTAGCCTGATATTGTGAAAGATACTGAAGAAAAAATGCAGATTATCCAACATAGGTTGAAAGCTACCAGTGATAGGTAAAAGTCCTACACTGATCTAAAAAGGAAGGATATTGAATATCAAGTAGGGTTTAAGGTTTCCTTGAAAGTGTCACCATGGAAAAATATACTTCGATTTGGTAATAAAGATAAGCTTAGTCCGCGATACATTGGTCTTTATGAAATTCTAAAAAGAATTGGACCAGTAGCTTATCAACTAGCTCTTCCTGAAGAATTGACCAGGTTATATGATGTATTTAATGTTTCTATATTGAGAAGGTATCGGTCTGATGTTACACATAAGATTCCTATGCAAGAAATTCAAGTACAATTGCATTTTTCTTATGAAGAAAGACCAGTTTCTATCTTAGCCCGAGAAGTCAGCAACTTAGAAACAAGCAAATACCTTTAGTAAAAGTACTCTGGCAACACCATGGACATGAGGAAGCAACATGGGATCCTGAAGAAACCATAAAAGTTCAGTATTTGCAACTATTCATATCAAGTACGAATTTTGAGGATAAAATTTCTTGAGGGAAGAATTGTAACACCCTATGTTAGGGGTTAGAAAATTAAGAAATTCCAGTGCATCTTATGCTTTGCATAATTGAATATTCGCCGATATGCGCATATAAACTTTGACATACACAAATAATTATACATGCATTCATGACATTTTTCTAAGTAATATGGATTTATAAATGAGATTAAATTGTGAATTATGGATTATTAGTGGTAAAATTTTATTTGGAGACTATTAGTAATATTTTCAAATTTTTGAAAATTTTTGGAATTTTTCTAAAAATTTTGGGGTATTTAGATTAAGAAAAATAGACAAATGGCATTATAACATGTAGCTCTCCTATATGGGCGACAAATGGCTCACATGCAATGGCGCCATGTGTCAAGGAATTAATAAGAAACATAAGCATGTGATTTGAAAGGCCAAATTTTTGGAGGTCTTAGTTGTAGCACCCCACACCCGACGAGACCCGAACCCGATATCCACGGAGATATCCGAGTCCGTGACCCGCGAGGGTG
>JANZLD010480944.1:0-14907 GCA_026413575.1 Erythroxylum carthagenense
TGATGATGATGATGATGATGATGATGATGATGATGATGAGTTTAATAATATAATTAAGAATAAAAAATTGCTTATGTGAGGAAAGGCGTATTCCTAAAAATTGCTTGTGTTTTGGAGACGGAGACGAAGACGAGAAATTTTGTACCACAGTCATGGGAGATACAAAAAATTTCTACCCCTATATTCTAGAGACGGGATAAAAATAGATAGGGATAGTAAGCAAACGCTATGGAATACGAGACTTTAGTGTCCCTGCCACCTGTCTCCACCCATGGGGACAACAACCAAATACAATGTAAGGGACCTTCATACTCTATTACAAATATGCATGTTTATATGTAGCTATTTCCACTACACTACCTCACCAGACCACCATTAGTACTAGAATTAATATTCTCTTTTTTTTTGGTCGTTGATTTCATGAATTTTTTTTCTTATAATTTGTTTTAGTTGCTTATGCTACTTGTTCCCAATAAGTAATTATTTTTAAAAATGTAAGATGGTTAAAATGTTTAATTATATGCGATAATTAATAATAGTAGATCTTTATTAAATATGGATGATGAATAAAATGAACCTAGTATGGTAAAAGAGTCAGAAGTTATAGAAGCTCATAATCAATAATCCAATGCTATAGTTTGAACTTCAAATAATGCAACTAAGCCAGAAGGACAAGTTGTTAGCACTAGTAATGTGATCTTTAAAATTGTATGATTGTATATTTAAATTTTTAATATAATATTATATATGTCTATTAATTGTTATTTTTAAATAGAAAATGTAAATTATTAAACAAAAAATGTGGAAGAGGACCAACGATCACCGCTAAACTTGCCAAGAAGAAAGCTGAAGGAAAATAAATTGATGTTCAAGAAGAAAGCTGAAGGAAAGCAAATTCCTAGTTTGTTGCTCAATTCTTCTGCCTCAATTGGAGATCCAACAAGTGCCACAACATCAAATACCTTAATTGTCATGTAAGTTTATAAATTTATAAAATATAAAATAATTAGTATCATTTCTTATCATTATCATTATATTATTATAAATTTTTAGTATTAAATTTATAGCTTAATATTTTATAAACTAATTAATCGAATCTATTTTTTATTTGTTTTGTAGGAAATAAATCAATAGTGAACTTTATTTGAAAGAATAGTCAGGAAAATTTATATTGTAGAGTTTTAGCTTAAATTAGTACGTAATAGTTTAGGATAATTGTAATAAATATAATTGTCTTGAATATTAAATTTTCCAATTTATATATTGGAAATTAAAAATTTTTACACTTTGTTGATTTTTAAATATTTTTATATATACTAATAATTTTTATTTGATTGTGTGACAATATCTTAGTACTAAAAATCTGTATCATTGTTTAAAACTTTTATTTTATGGCTACCAATGCAATCATCGATTAAGCAATTAAATTGCTAAATTTAATAATATTATTTGTGACAAATACGAACACATTAGTGATAAATTTACTGTAAGATATAAACTTTATTTAATTACAACATTATTGTAACATAAAACTTCTATACTTGTAATGAAATATGTTAGACAATGTGGTCACTTATGCTAATTTCTTTTGCCACTAATGTAATTCTATTATTGAATTGATAGTTTTATTTGTAACAATAATAAACTCAATATTGACAATATTTTTTGCAATAACAATTTTTCTTTTTTGTGGAAAAATGATATTGACACATTTTCCTTAATATATTAGTAACTAAGTAATGGATATTGATAATAAAAGCACAAGTGATAAATATTTTGTCACTATTTCTATTTATTTTAGTAGCGATAATATTGTCACAATAAAATGAAGTACTGTTACGATTTTTTTATCACTATTTTATATTATTTGTGTCGACAAACTTCTCTTAAATATATAAAGTTATGATGACCATATAGGGTTATCACACATTTTATAGTTTTTAGTGTTGGTACTTTTTTAACCATAAAATGAAGTATTGTAACGACTTTACTTACCACTACTTTATCTTATTTGTGTCGACAAACTTTTCATAAACATGTAAAGTTACTATGACTGTTAGTGTTGTTACACATTCTATAGGTTTTAGTGTTGATACTTTTGTCACAAAAGTGTTTCATAATTGTGACCATTTTCTTAAATTAGTCACTATTTCAATAGTGATAGAAATACTTACGATGGGAGTTGATGACTTCAAAAATTGGAACTATTAATAGTAGTGACTAATATTATTATTTTTTGTGACAACTTTTGCTTTTACTAAAAATACAATTTCTTGTAGTGAAGTGATCCTTTAATTTAAGGTCTTCAAAGTTAGCTAATATAAGAGTTGTTATATTTTGATACTATTTATGACCTATTCTAATTATAAGTTGTTCAATTGGTAGTCACTAGATGTAGTTTGAACTATATGAAGGCAATTAAGTGATAAAGATATGATTCATCATCCTAAATTAATTAGAGAGAATGTTCTATAGGTTCTCAAGTAGTATTGATTTAGAAAATCCTTAGCCAAGGCAGAATGACGTTTTGTAAATAATTTACAAATGTCATTAATTAAATGAGTAGTTAATGGCGAGAACTAATATGATTAGACTCAAAAAAAATAGTAGACATTAATTTTATGTTCTATGTCTAACCGAAACATTTTATGATGAAAGAATTGAATTATACAAAAAAAATCATACAAAAAAAGTTAGTCAAAATTATTTTGACATTTTTAAATATTTGAATAGTCATGATGTATTACTAAACGCTAATCTTGATTTATGATTATAAACTATTTAATTGAAGAATTAAAGATAAATTTAAAAAATTTTAATTTATCTAATTTTAATTATGATTTAAAATTATAATTTATAAATGATTATCAACATAATTAAAAACAAGAGAATACTAAGCTCCACATGCAGCTACACAGCCTCCACACGATCATCATTCCCCTCTTACTGAAGATCAATGTTCAATCAAAAACCAATTACAAGTCAACACAAATCAGCAATTGAAGGGTGAATCGAAAGGGGATTCAATTTGAAAACTCAAAGTTTAAAATAAATTCCGTATTTAGGTTAGAAGCTAAAAGAACACTTTAAAAGGTATAGGTAAACTTGTTTCAATCTATCTCTTATATACTTTGTAATCTTGAAAATTAAGTATTCAAATGTTACTTCTCCTCTCTAACATTTGTGTATGTCCGTTGAATCTTTGTGACAGGTGAGAGAAATAAAATTTTTGTAAATTAATAAAGTAATATATAATAATTTTATATGATCTCAATTTGAATTGATAGGCTAATTCTCAATTAATTACTATTCTTTAACTAATACGGAGGATAAACATAACTATATGCATAATTTATGGACAAGTTCCTTAATTATTATATCTCCATCCGTAATAAATCGAAAAAGCAGACTCCGTCTTTGGTGACGCTTATCATCAAAATCTGAACATAGGAAAAAACTAATTAATAATGTAAAAATCATTATAAAGTGGATGTCCCTGAACTTACAAGAACTATATGCATAATGCCGACAAGCCAATGGTGGTTTGGTATGGTCTTTAATCATTATGTATTCATCCTTGGTAAGTAAAAGCACATCCTTGGTAAGTAATTCTTCAAACTAAGCTTGTTAATTTTATTTGTTAAGGTGAGATGGAAACTAAGCTTCTTCCAAGGGATAAGCTATAGTATTTTTGAACTTAAATACATATGCAAGTTTTAGAATTAATTTTGTATTTTGGGTTAGAAACTAAAAGTTCAGGGAAAACGCCATAAAATAATTAATTTGTAGTGATGAAGAAGTAGCTGGAAACAATAACGATTCTTTCTTTCTTTTTTATTTTTATTTGATAATTAATTGAATCATGAAAATACTAGAGACGATCCTAGGTTCCTGTCTTTGAAGGAAGCAATACATGGCAAACAAGGAACTTCTGGTTTATTTAAAGACAATACAGTTAGAGATAGCACTGATATATATACCTGTTTTAATCAAACGAAACCTTCATTTGGATTTATTTGGTTCACTGTTACTATAGGTAGCAAACAGCAGTAAAAACAGAAAAAGCGATGAAGACAGAAGGTTGAAGAAGAAGGGAAGGATGGTTCAGATTCAGAATTTGTGGGTTGTGGGTTGTCACATAATTCCACAAGAGTTTCTTCCAGAAGACGAAGGTTTTCCAGGACCTTTTTGCTTCGGCTTGGGCGGCGGCGGCAGATCCCTTATTCCATAACCGGTCATTGTTCTAGAGGAACGAACCAAATGAGGCGGCGGCGGATCCTCCACTCCATTAAAACACCATATACGTTCTTTAAAACAATCAAAAAGTTATCACCGAATACATATACGAAAATCCAAAATATAATTGTATATGTAGTAACCAGATCTAAAGAAAAAAATCGGAAAAAACTCCAATACGGAAGACAACAAAGAAAATCAAACAACTATTCTTGATGATCCAATTATGAACGTGCTCTCATACCACTTACAGGATTTTAATCCCTGTAAAATACACGATTCATTCATCTCAAATCATCAAGAATCAAATAAAAATGGAAATATACCTGAATTCATTGTAAAATATACACTGAAGTTTTACGGTTTGTCTTCCAAATTAGAGCGAAGCTTTTCTATAGTTTTCTCTAACTTTCTGTTTTCTCTATGATGACGGAATGTCAAAAAAACTTAAGCGTACGTTTAATTTGGAGACCATAACCACTTATATTAGGGTAAAACCTTAATCTAATTTTTAGTTTAACCCATCATAAAATTAGCAATTATAGACTCACTCTCTACACATATAAAGCCCACACTTAAAATAGATGCATAAAACCCAAAATTCTATAAATATATTAGACTACTTTAATTAATTAAGCCCAACTTTACATGATAGCCTTTATATATACAATTATACACATATATGCCCATATGTTTGATTAAAAATCCTTACACTGTGTACTCATCATCTAATCAGTGCTATGCCCACTTTAACTTCATCGTGTAAAGCTTTCCCATTTGTCTTACGTAAGTTCTTACACATCCCGTAATCTCTATGTAACTGTAAGAGTGATCAAGTTTGCGGTAGTCTCAGATCCTGTCTCCTCAAGAACATAGCCTCAAGAAAAAATGGAATCTCTTTTAAAATCCTTTCATCACTCCCATCACAGTTTTGGGACAAAATGTTGTATGTTATGGAAAATATTTCGAAATGATAAAGACATTTAAGCTGCATCTAAGTGAATTAGAGTGGGTGTAAAGGTGATTATCAAAATTGAATTTGGCGACTATAACGAGAGTCATAACTTCATATCGTATAAAGGAGGTGTATTCACAATTATCAGTGCCGTATAAAATAAACGCTTCTATCAACTAGTTACCGAAGTAAATTTTGAATCTTAGTCAATTCACACCGAACTGAATGATTAAATTTGTGAATTGTAATTGTTTCTTGTACTATTATGGGAAGATATGTACAGTGAATTTATACATGTTTGAAGATAAGGAGAGTATGTATAGGATAGAAACAAATTAAAACAAAATTATGAATAGATGAGATGTCTATCCCTAAAGTAAAGGAAATATTTTGTAAATATTATCAATCCCCTTCAACCTCACGAGGACTAGTGGCAATGAACTTGCTCTGTAGTTGATGAAAGGACTATAGGTATTAGTATAATTAATACCTGAAGCTTAAAAATACCCCTTGGGAACTAGATAAGCTTTGTTACAGTAAATAGTACCATTAAGTTTTCTTTTGGTGTGAAAACTCATTTATATCTGACAATATTAGCATTAGAAGATGGTGGAACAAAAGACAGGATATAGAATAGGTAATGCCATGAATTATGAGAAATTAAGCAAAGGATCCTTTGAGGAGTTTAGAATCCCCATGAAATTGAAAGTTTTTAATAGTGGTGAAGAAAAGATTTTTAACTATTGTCTTAAAAGTTTAAAAGTACAAGAGAGCCTAATATCTGTGAGTTAATGGCAATTAATATCCAAATATAATAGCTATAATCATCAATAAAAATAATGAAATATCACCAAACAAAGAGAGGGAGAAGGAAAGGGAGAGGGAGAGGATCCTCGAATGTTAAAGATCATGAGATTTGTGAGTTAATGAAAATTTCCAAATATGACAGCTATAATCTTCAATAAAAATAATGAAATATAAATAACTAGAAAGAGAGAGAGTTAGGGAGGGAGGGAGAGAGTCCTTAAATGTTATAGTGAATAATTTGTAAGGGACAGCTAAAGACACGACAAGATAAAAAAACAGAAAGTCTTAGTACCTTTTCTTTTAAGACAAAAGGTGCAATTATTTTTGACAATTGATTATATAGGAAAAATATGATAACTTAAGAGAGTGTAGCTGCATAAGGATGACCAAGATATTGATGCCAAAGACTGACTGAATAAAAAATTGCACTAAAAGCAACAAGATTTTTGAATTTGATAGGAATCTTCAAATAATAGAGATTGTTGTGGATTGGACCCATTACTAATGATATCTTAGTGTGAAGGTCCTTCACAATATAATCAAACATATTTAATCAATAAAATAAGAATTATCTTTAACAAATTTAGCAACGAAGACAATATTAATAGCGAGATGGGGAATAACTAAAACATCATTAAGATGAAAAGAACAAAGACAGGTATAAAAAGATAAATGACCAGTGGAAGAAATGAGGAGTGTTCAACCATTACTGACAATCGCTTAATTTGGACCATTATACAGTATTTTAGAATCCACTAGTTGAAGATATGGTAACATATGAATAGCAGCACTAGTTTTAGGTAAACATTCAGGGATGGTACTAGAATTATATTAAGGATTCTTAGAAGATTGGATGTTGAAGGCAGTAAAAGGCATAGAGAGAATTTGAGATTTTGCGAAAAGGGCCATAAGGATAATTTCAAGATTCAAAATACCAAAAATGATAACGAGTAACAATATGCCCTCATTTCTAACAAATTTGCAATTATGGTTTATTATGGTAGTGAGGACAGTTAGGTGGAATATAGGTTAGACTGGAATGTGTGTAAGTATTTTGGGCTAGACTAGGATTACGGGTAAGGGTATAGGGGTGTTGGGTTATGTGGAATGGAGGTGGGCCACATGACCCAGATATAAAAAAGTTGAAACCTACGACCCAGAGGAAAATCCATAGTTCTGGAGAAATTAAAAGCTAGAGGACTGTCATCTTTGTCACTCCCTAGACCTATCTCGAGTCCTAATGATGTGAGGTGGTCTTCAGTTGGTATGAGATGCTGTGAGGGTCGTGTCAAATGGTGGTGGAAAGTTGTAAGTAAGGAGGCATTGCTCGTGAAGAAGACATTTCCCCTGATGCTCAGTAAAGGGAAGGGTTTTTTTCTCATTGCTCAATAGCTGTGATAAAAGGATTATAATTGGGAGAGAGGCCATTCAGAGAGAAGAGATCAACATTTTCATTAGAGATATTGTTACCAATAGTAGTTAGTTTATCAGTGGTGGTGGATATGAAAGTGAGATAATTAGAGATGGAGGTCAATTCTTTTATTTAGCGTATCGAGTTTCCATTAGAGTATGGAACATTAAGAGTTGGTCTTTTGCATGAAGTGCTTTTCAAAGGCCAACCCAGAGATCCCTAACAATGTGATGATCCAATGCTAGGCAAGCAGTGGAGTTGGATAGTGAAGCAGTGTTAAAGCAATACACGAGCATACTATATTTTTTCAATGAATAAAATTTAGAGATATAGAATCTGTAGTTAGGGAGGGAGCAAATAAGTCAATGTACCCAATGATATTTGAGGTAATAAGGATTGTTTGAACTTAAGTTTTCCATATGAGATAGTGGAATTTAGTTGTATGTTCAAGAGATTTGTTATTTGATTGAACAGGAGAGTGGATGAATTGTGATCAGTCATGATATGTGATTTATCCGTCCCTGCAGAAATGTGGTATGTGGTTGTGAGAAAGTTGGAACTTTATCATAAGAGGCTATTGTGCTATTGTTTATGTTTGGTGAGTAAAGTGTCTTAAAAAAAGGAGGTTAGTGTATTGAACCAAAGATAATTTTGATACCATGATCAACTTTAGGAATTGCAAACCGGACTGCTATGTTTCATGGTATCAAAGCCTTCAAAGACTAATAGTCCAATGGCATCCTCATCATCATCTAATACTAGCAATATCACCTCCTCTATAACCCCTCTTGAGTTTTCTACTCTAGCAAAAACTCTCAACTTCAATCTTCCTCTAAAGCTTGATTAGATTAATTATTTAAACTGGAGGCCACAGATCTTAGCTGCCGTTAGAGCACTAGATTTAGAGATCTATATCTCTTCTGGTCATCCCCCACCACCAGACATTCTAATTACCTCTGCATTTGATGCATCCTCTATTCCTATTTCAACTCCCAACCTAGCCTATAAAACCTGGAAACGCATTGATCAGCCCCTTCTTTGCTAGTTACTCACCACAATAGGTGATTCTGTGATTGGACAAGTGAATCATGCTGGCTCCTCTAATGAGGTTTGGCAGATTTTAGTTCAGCTTTATGTGCAAACCTCTCTAGTAAAGGTCCTGCAACTCAAACAGAAACTCTCATTTATACAGAAAGATGCCTCCTCTGTTCCTGACTATATTCAATAGATCAAATCCATTGGAGATTCCCTGAAAGTCACTGGTCATGCTGTCACAGAACAAGAACTTGTTCTGAGTGCACTAAGTGGTCTAGGTAGTGAGTATGATTTTTTTGTGGTTCTTTTAACGAGTTCGCTTGGTATTTCTTCTAAGTAGTCTAGGTAGAGAGTATGATTCTATTGTGGTTCTTTTAACAAGTTTGCTTGGTATTTCTTCTAAGTGGTCTAGGTAGTGAGTATGATTCTGTTGTGGATCTTTTAATGAGTTCGCTTGGTATTTCTTCTCTATAGGATTTTCTTTACACACTAATGATGCATCAGATAAGGCTAGAGCAGCAACATGCTCACTCTCAGGTGTTTATTCCTAATGCTTCCGCAAATCTGGCCCAGTATTCTCAGAATCCTAACAGTGCTCCTTCAAATGGTTGTGGTCCATATAGAGGACGAGGAGGTCGCATACGAGGCGGTAGAAACAATCGCCTCTACAACCAACTTTGTCACAAACAAGGTTATGATGCCTTGAAATTTCATAAACGGTTCGATATTTACTAGTAGGGTTACAGACCTGCTCCTAATCCAACCAATTAGGGCCACCCATCACCTCAGCAAGTCTATTTGACTCAGCAAACTACACAGAACTATTATTACTAAATCAAACTCAGACCTAAATTGGTTCGTTGATAGTGGTGCTACCAACCATATCACTACAGATCTCTCAAACCTCACACCCCACAATACCTATACAGGCAGAGATCAATTAACAGTTGGTAATGGTAATCATCTCCCTATCTCTAATATTGGTACCTCCTCTATACCATCTTATTCTACTACCCCATTTATACTACATAATATTCTACATAGACCTCAAATCAGTAAGAACCTACTTAGCATATCTCAGTTAACTAAAGATAATAATATTATTGTAGAGTTTACTAACTCTTGTTATATTTTCGAGTACAAACTTACAAGGAAGATACTATTCAAGGGAGTGCTCATGAATGGCCTGTACAGCCTTAAAGCCTCCCTATCGTCTACCTCTTTCAATACCATATCTCAGTTTAATTTCCTTAAAACATGTAATGCTTTACTCTCTGAGTTAAATGTAAATATGTGGCATGCTCGATTAGGGCATTCTAATGCTACTATACTACAACATGTTTTGCAAATAATGAATAAAAAATTTTCCCCTCAATCTCTAAAATTTTGTGACTCATGTCAGTATGGTAAACAACATAAGTTACCATTCCAAACACATCTCATATCTGCTACTACACCACTAGAAGTAATTCACACATATGTTTGGCGTCTTAGTCCTTATCCTTCTACATATGGGCATAGATACTACATAATTTTTGTAGATGCCTTTTCCAGATTTAAATGGTTTTATCCACTCAAACACAAATCAGACATGTTAGCAGTTTTTACAAAATTCAAAGCATCAATTGAATTGCAAATAAATCAGAAAATAAAAGACCTACACATTGACATAGTTGGTGAATTTACTACCCTACTACCCTTTCTTGCAACCCACAAAATCCAAACCAGATTTAGTTATCCCTATACCCATCAACAGAATGGTATTCTGGAAAGAAAACACAAACATATAACTAAAACTAGACTCACACTACTCTCCCATGCCAAAATGCCCCTAAAATACTGGCTTGAAGCTTTTCAAACAGCAACTTACCTAATCAATAACCTACCCACCCCAACCCTTTATCATCAGTCACCATTCCAAAAACTATTTAACAAAAAGCCTTCCTATGATTATCTCAGGGGTATTTGGGTGTGCTTGTTTTCCCTTCCTACGTTTTTACAATAAACACAAATTGGGTTTCCACGTAAGTAAGTGTGTCTTTCTTAGGTGCATCCACTTTCGTAAAGGCTACAAGTGTCTCCATCCTAAAGGGTATGTTTACATTTCTAGACATATAACATTCAATGAAAAGGACTTTCCTTATCCATACCTTTTTTGTAAACAATCATTATGTTCTACAGCATCTCCTAGCCTACCACTTTCTGTCCTCACAGATGCTATACAGGCTATCCCTGCTCAATCTTAGCCAGTGGACTCTTCCTTGCCACAGACTCCTTCAATCACCACAACATAGGTAAACTCCTCTAATAATATTCTATTTGATTATAATAAGTCTCAAACCCAAATGACTCATTTTCAAGAATTTCAAATCCCCAATTTCATATGCGAGATGCTTGGCCTGTAAAAAATCTTGTTTTTGTTTGTTTTCAAAACCTTAAACATTAAATTCTATATTATGATCTCCAATTAATTGATGAGAATAAAGGTATTATGGATGAAAATTTATTTGAAGATAGAGAATGTATAAACTAAATGAATTGGTTTGTGTGTAGTTTTAAAAAAAATTTAGCATGAGGGATTGACTATGTGAGCATGTTATGCTGATTTAATAGTGTTTACTTATGTGAGCTTTTAAGCCTTCAACTTGATTTTTATTGTGTGTAATTCTTTTGATGTAATGATTCTTTAGATACCACCTCAAACCTACTTGAGACCACATTTATATTGCATGCTTGCATAAAAATGATTAAAGCATTAGGATATGAGCCATTTGAGCCAAAAAGCCAACCTAAAGCATGTATCTATTAGTGAGCATTTAGCTTATTAACCTTTTCTTTGCTTTATCCATGAAAAACCTTAACTTGTTATATGTTTTTCTTTTCCTTTGGCCAAGGAATTGTAGAGCATATGCATGTTGATGATTTCTTTTAGGTTATGGTTGGATTGTATGAGAATCTGGTTTTATAATGGAATTTGGAGGTTGAATTGTTTTTTAGTAGGTTTGGCCTAAAAAAAAAGTGAAGGCCAAATCTAGCCTAGTAGAAAAGAAAGGAAGAAAAGTTGTTCCATTATGCTGTGAATGATTTCTATGTCTTGGGAACTTGAATTCAAAAGGAGTTATGAGTTTATGCTTTAACGCTAAATGAATTTGCATAAGTGCATATGTACTAGTTAATTATTGTCTTTGATGCTTTGCTTCCTTTAGTTGTTAATTTTTTCTTGACTTTCTTTTACCTCACCTATGCCTCAGCCCCATTACAACCTAATTATAAGTCCTTTTGATTTATGCATTGCATGAAATTTTTAGTGGTGCAGATGTGGTTAAAGGGCAAGCTTATGGTAGAACATGCAAGCTTATGGTAGAACATGTACATTGATTGAATTTGAGTGTATAGACGTAGCCTAAACACTTGAGTGTTGGAGTGCATTATAATGAGAGGATATACTATCTTGGCATAACTTGTATCTCACTTAAATCCCTACTGCTAAGTTAATTTTAAGATTGTATGTGAACTAGCTCATGATTTTCATACTTTTCTCATTCTCGACTAAATTTTTTGTTTATAATGCTTTGGTTCTTCGACGTTGAATGGAGATTAGGAGAAAGAATTAATGCTTAAGTGGTTTTCCAGTTAGTTTTCTTTTGTATGTTTTTTATTTTACTTTGAGTCATGGGTTTAAAGGTTAGTTATTTTTCCTTCCTTACTCAAGGACGAGCAAGAACTAAGTGTGGGGGCAATTTGATATGCTCAATTTACTTTACCTTTTTAGTACCTTACTCTTAGTATGTATGTATTTTATGTCTATCTATAGGTTTTTTATCTTGTTTTGTGTTTAAGAGAGTTATAGATGCATAAAATATAAAAAGGAAGTAAAAGGGTTGGAATTAACACATTTTTATGTTTTTGGCAGATTATCTTGATATCAAGATAAAGATATCAAGATACTTGATAACAATTTGATATCAAGTAAATCACAGTTTGATATCAAGATAAAATCACGGGTGTTACTTGTTATAGTAAATCACAGGTGCTTTGTGGACTAGCATAATAAACATAATTTTGTACAAACCTTGATTAATTTGATATCAAAATAATTGGGCTTAGTAATTCTCTCTTTAACGTGTCATTAGGCCTGTATTCATGGGTTTGCTATGATGGATAGGCTTAGCTTATGTATTGTAATGCATAGGAGGCCCTACTGCTAGACAACCTTAAATACAGTCGCCCTATTGAGAACTGTACGGGTTTCTAATCAAGGTTTGGAATAGTCGTAGTAAATCTTTTGCATCTCTGTTGCTCCACTTCACAGAAAACAACAATTGACTCAATTATTCCTCAATTTTCAAGTATTTGTCCATACAATTATTGAATATAGCATGTTGCAATCCTAGGGTTAATCAATTGTATTGATTAGTTATGAAATTAATCTGTGATTTTGTTTTTATTTTCCTTCAGTTAAGAGATAGGTGTATGGTGATATTTATCGAAGAAGGTGAATGATTGAATGATATTTAGAGAAGAAATGGGAGAATGCAGAAAAATGGAAGATGTAGTAGAAAAAAAATAGAAAACGTAGAAAATGAAGGAAATACATGAATGGTCATTTTTGTTTTTGATAGTTTCATTTAAGCATGGAATTTAAATTTTTGTTTATGAATGTTTGAGTAAAATGAGAATAAAAAATGAAGAGAAAATGAGAGTATAACTAAAAAAAAATTAGAAAGGTTAGAAAGAGCAAAAGAAAAGAAGTTGAACGGAATGCAGAAAAATCGAAAATGAGACATACATGGAGAGTTTCTAGTTTTTGATGTCTGATGTTAATTCCTTGTTTTTGATCTGTATTTGAATGTGTTAGGTTGCATGGAAGTAAAAAATGTGGTTAAGATGAGTTAGCCAAGTTGGTTTGGAAGAAAAGTAAGAATTTAAAAGAAAAGAAGGAAGAAGATAGGTTGTAGAGTGTCGGAAGAGGAAGAAGAAATGCAGCATTTTTGGAAGAAACGCAACATTTTTTAGAAAAAGGGATAGAAAATTGTGATCATGCTTCAGCATGATGGCAACATTCCTTTAAAAACTGAAGAAGCACGGTCGCGATTCTAAGAGTTGATAATGAGCACGATCGCGACTTTCTAAAGTCGATGGTATGCACTATCACGACTTTTGAGGATGGAGGCTGACGCAACATCTTTCGATCTTTTGAACATATCTCCTTTGTCCGACCTCCAAATGACATGATACTTGAACCATTGGATTTTTAGCACACCAATCTACATCTCCACAAAATATCTTAGCCATCTGAAATCATTTGGGAGAGATCTAGTGATAAATGTGGGACGAGAATGATGAGAAATTATGGAAAACTGATGACTGGAGTATTTTCATGTAACTTGCTTCGGTATTTTGAAGATATCTTGTGCTGTAGTTATCCGAATGGAATGGTTTTTGATTTGGAGTAAACTAGAGACATGGAGCTACAAATTTTCTGAAGATATTGAATTTTAATTATGTCCCTAGAAATCCATATTTTGAATTAAAATTGGGTTCAGAATGTTGTTTTAACTTATGAACAGTCCGAAATATTTGGATCATAACTTTCAAATTTCTTAGCCGAATTAAATGATTTTGATGTCATTAGAAACTTAAGAGATAGGAGAACAACTTTAAAGAAGAAAGTATTGTCAAATTAATTCATTTTCATAGTCAGATTAATCATGTACAGTAGAACCAAAAGTTAGTTTTTAGAAAAATCTGAAAGTGACTCAATGTGATATGAATTATGATTTTAATAGTTTGATTGAGGTATAAACCAACGTATAAATTATACTTAGGTGAATTTTGAGATAGGATTGATTATGTGACAAGGATAATGGAAAAATACTCGGGATTGTCATGAACACGCATTATACATATTTCATTATATACATGTGTATTATTAAACATTTATAATTGAGCAAATTGTCATATATGTGTATGTTATTTGATATAGAGGAGCAACGGGAATGTCAACTTCCATTCATTGCCCAAACTTCCGGGAATTAGTTTCGGGAGTGATTAGTGAGTAACCTAGACGGTCTCGCTCAATTAATTGTTTGTTTTATATTATGTTTGAATTATTAAATGAATGTGTTGATTCCGGACAATGAAGGTCCGACAATTGTGATATATGAATGAGATATTAAAGTGCTACTTGTATGTGAATGTGACGAACTAAATGTTTCATGACATGATTGATTATGAGAGATTCATTCCATACATGAATGTATGATCAGATAATGAGAGTTGTGACCTGAGTAGCTACCGACAAACGAGCTTAAAGCTCTGATTGAGCCAAGTTTACACTATAAATTGGCTGTATTTTCATAGCTGCTTGTGCAAGTGTTGACTCTGAATTGATGATTTTTGTGCTTAAATTGGTTCCTCATATATAGTTCTTTCAATTCGCAATTTGTCAGTAAATTGTCAT
>JANZLD010481240.1:0-14906 GCA_026413575.1 Erythroxylum carthagenense
GGTAATAGATTTGATTGATCGCAATTCAGTATATTCTGTTTACTATAAAAGTTTCCAAAGAATTTATTCTAGGAATCTTTCTAATAAAAATTGTTTGTTTTTGCATATCCCTATTGGTTTTCCAAATTAATCCCACGGATAGATATAATTTAGAAGAATAGGTACGCGATTCATATATAACTTCCCTTTCTTTTATCAGTGGTTCTACTAATTGATATGTTTCCACAAATAATTGAAATTCAATTTCTTGATCTGTATCTTCAATTTTTAGAAACTTATAAAGCTCTTTTGTTAAACCCCGATCAATGAACAAAATCCTTTAAATTTTATATGATTAATTCCAAGTATTGTAGACATTCCCACATTTCCATCCCCCATTGTTTTTAATTTCCCATTTATTGACGTTATTGGATTGTTCAATAAAATCTAATGCTAACTACCATTTCTTATTGAATTAATTTGAATTAATCGACCAAATTGCTATCGAACATTTATTTTGGACTCAAAAATTTTTGACATATTTTTATTTTATTTATTATTATGAGCATCATTCCTATTATTTTTAGTCCTAGGGTTTCCATGCCTGAGGCAAATAAATGAATTTTTGTTCTAAGCATCTGAGCTATATATCCTCATTTAATTATGGTCATTGAATAAAGGAAACTTTGATGAATAACTAATTGAGTTCCTTTCTTTCAATTATTCTTTTCACCCTTTCTATAATAACAAAACGGATTCTTTCAATGTATAAAAAAAAAATTCCAATGACTTTTGCTACTATAACTTTCCCAACCACGATTCTTTATAGGCATTTCACTATAATGTTATAATCAAGAGTAATTTCAAACTGCTTCATAATTAATCGTTGGCAGAAGATATGTAAGGAATTGAAAAAAAAAGAAGAAGTTGTAGCAAAAAGGTATGGTATTTTGGGCATTTGCCCTATATATGCAAATAAAAATCGGGTGAATCTTTACTCGGAGTAGATCACAAACCTAAAATATTGAAAGACCCATTAAGGAATAAGAAAATAACATTGTGACTGAATTTTTATTTCGATGAAATGGGTTCTTTGTCTTGATAATATCTTATTCTGTTAGATATTGCTGAGAGAAATATCTCCAGACTTATCAATAAATTTTCTTTTAGTTGTGTTATAATTACAAGGAATATCTTGCTTAGTATTTACTTGTAATGTTGTTCCATAAATATATGAGTCTTTCTTATATTATTTTTGGATGTCTCAATTGCTCAAATTTGAAGAAATTCCCTCTTTCCAATAGATGAACGAAAGAGCCATGTCAAATTAGAATTTTGAAATGAAAGAATTCCGTTTTGTCAAAATATTGGATCTTTTGAATTGATTAATAATACATGTTATTTGACAACATTAGGAATTCATAACAAAGTGAAGATTAGTGTGTATACTAAATTCAAACAAACTGACATTATTCATTAGTCATTTTTATTTCTTTGTTAATATTTATTCTGAATAACAATTCCAATAGTTATTATTTTATTTGTTAATATTACATTATTGATTCTTTTATTCATTAATATTTATTTATTCTAAATAACACTTCTATAAGTTATTATTACTGATTAATATCAATCATGTAAAAATAAATTATAAAATCATAAAATAAATGGAGAAAAACTAGCTATCGAATTCGAACTGATGACCATCGCATTACAAATACGATACTCTAACCTCTAAGCTAAGCAGGCTCCTATAAGAGAAATTGTATATGCATAGGAATTCAACAAATAACTCCAATTTATTCTATTAATTTTGAATTATTTGTTCTTTTCATTCTTAGTTATTCATAATTAATATCAATATAGAAATGAAATATGAGTATAGTCCAATTCATAAGGATAAGAAAAAATGATTTTCATGTAACTGGATTGTATGGTTCGGGAATATGGGTGTCCGATCTTTATGGACTCATCGAGAAAGTCCAACCTGTAAATCCCGCATAAGGTCTGGAAGGGAGAAACAAGTATTTATTTATTGTTTCCCATAATCAAAGAAAAAATCCAACGAATGGGTTGTGGGGGTGATATAAGAGTAAATTGTAGAAAGAATCATGTAAATATTCTTTTTTTACCGATATTCACTCTCTTGTGACAAGCCAAGGCTTTGAAAAGATCACTCAGGAAATCTCGCATCTGGAAGCCTATTTACTTCGGAATTTAGACAAAAGTGGAGTTGGAAAAATGATAAATAATTAATAAATAAAAATAAGGTAATGAAAAGAAATTCTCGATTGGATTAGGAATACATTTTTTTATTAGTTATGGATAAATGATCTTTTCATGTTATACTGTTCCATTTTTTACGATGAATCGATTTGATAACTTAGATATTGTTATTCATGATATTGATTCAATTCGACATCATCACCATGGAATTCATCCCATTGAATTTATAGACGTTATCATCTCTATGGGATTCAATCCCGAGTTATTGCGAAGTAAAGACAAATGAAAGGATAAGATTATGGAAGTAAATATTCTCGCATTTATTGCTACTACATTGTTCATCTTAGTTCCTACTACCTTTTTAATTATAATTTACATAAAAACTGTTAGTCAAGTTAGTCAAAGTGATTAATTTAAATGAAACTTGACTTCTTACTTCTTAATGGATTGCAGAAAAAAAATGTAAAGAATTCCAATTTTGTGTCGTAGATAAATAAGAGCGGACCATAAACAACACTTATCAATAAAATCTAATAGTACGGTAGAATGAAGTTTTTCTTCTTTTTCTTCTTTTTGATATGGAAATAAAGAAAATCAAGTAAAATCAAAACTTAACAAAGGCCCCCTTTTGGGTGAAAAAATTGGATATTAGATGTATCCATTTTTAGTTCAAATTCTTGATAATTAGGAATAAGAAAGATAAGATGAATTTTATTTATCCAAACCTTTTTTTTTATGGAAGTTTCATTTAGGCTTAACAAATTGGAACAAGATATGTTTGACATTTGTGATAACTTTTTGAATCAAATCTCCTGCTTAGATGGACAAATCTACAAGAAATTTTTATATCCTTTATTCAAATAGGAGAAATGAGTCTGGGTATTCTAATGATTCAAAAAGATTTAACACTTACAAAATTGATGAAAAAGAGAATATTGATTATTAAACCAATGCATCGTTTTTTTCTTCAGTCAAATCTTTGGTTTATTGGATTTGATATGATATAAAAATATTTTTATTTTGATTGTACCTGTAGAACCTAAGTTTTTTATTTGTTATTTAGGTTGATAACTCAATGATATAGTACTTAGTTTTTAAATGCGACTAACATCTTTTATGCATTTTTTATCAATCCATATAATTAGATGAAGAACGATCCAATAATGCCAATAAATGAGAAATTCAAAATAATAGGGGATGGAAATGCAAGAATGTCTACAATACTTGGAATTAATCAGATAAAATTTGAAGGATTTTGTACGTTCATTGATTGGGGTTTAACAGAAGAGCTTTATAAGTTTCCAAAAAATGAAGATTTAGACCAAGAAATTGAATTCCAATTATTTATGGAAACATGTCAATTATTAGAACCATTGATAAAAGAAAGGGATGTTGTATATGAATCGTGTACCTATTTTTCTGAATTATATGCATTCATGGGATTAATTTGAAAAACCAGTAGGGATATGGAAGAACAAAACCATAGATATTGATAAATAGAACTACTACTTATTTATTGAATAGTCAGGTTCTGCTCCTATTAACATAGGGACTGGAAGCGTAACAAAAGGTATAACCCACAAATATTGATATGTATGTTCCATAATTTTTTAACTTATGTTTTAATTAATTGTTTCTTGTTTCTGATTCATTGACTTTTTTTTTTCAGTAAGAAGAATAGGAAGATCACGCAACTAAGTCAAAACAAGCAAATCCAAATAGCCAAATTCTTGTAACCTAGAAAAATGGGGAGGACAGGTATGCCAATTATTGATATTGTTGACTGTCATTGTTACTTTTACTAGATGTAGTTCTAGCATAGCCTGTATATCCATAGAGATATGTTATAGTTTCCTTTCAGTAGGTTCACTACAGCTTCTGATCTAAAATAAATAGGCACTTTATTTCTTTATCAATGCATCTTTGCTTAAGATCAAAGTTCTCTTGTTTCACGTATCTTTGGTCACTTTAGTAACTTGGTAATGCTTCATAGAGTCTAATTCTCTAGCACAGTGCCTCCTTTAATAGATTTTCTTTCTAGACCATATAAACTACATGTCCATAATAATAATATCTTGGATTTTATTGCCCTTCTTCTCATATAGTTATAATCGAGCAGAGACATTTTCATTTTCATTAACGTAGGCAAATGATCTAGAAAAATGATTGCTCATGTTAATTTGTTTCAACTGACTTAAATCGCAAGTTAGTGTTTGTTTTCTCACAACTTTCTCAGGTGAGAAATAGATTGACAAAATTGTTTTGTCCCATATTAGATAACTGCAACGCTATGTTGGAGGCTTATTTTTCATTTTTCAATACTGAGCTCAATTTCCCACTCATACCCTTGACCCTTCCCAGTCATGGGTATGAGTATTGGGAGGGTCACACACCCTTTAAATAAACCATCTCTACTCGTTTATCTTCCTCTTTTTATTTTCCTTTGCTTCTTCTCCACCTGCATACCCAATCCTCACCCATAGCTACACTCCCTCATATTAAGACCCAGGTAGCCGCACTGCACCCCTTACTAACGCACGCCCATGCAGCACACATCCATGCCTACCTTGGCCACCGCACAATCGTGTTGCCACTACCGCCGCAAGCCCGTGTATCCACCAAACTAACCTAGTAGGAGAACAAATGCCCCCTCTACTTGCACAACCAATAATGCCTTCAAGAATGAAACAACCCAAAGTTCCCTCGTCTTCACCATAAAAGCCTAATTCAGGTATTTCGTGCCTCAACTTTCAAAGTAGAGAGTACCAACAAAGGTACGCCTTTTTTAAGGATCGTAAAATTATTCTGAATAGATTTTTAGATTCTTAAGCACTTATTGAATTAGGAATATTTGATCGAGTCCACGAGTTGCCGTGAAATATAAGCTGGGAACAATTTTATGAATTTAAGAAAAATTCATATGTAGAATTTACATTAGAGTTTCTAACCACTATAGAATTAGTTCGTGAAACTAATATTAGGGACACTGCTTTAAGTCTTAAATTTCGATTAATGAATGCATATTAGGTGATCACTTTAGAAGTACTTAATGTTATTTTTGTCTTTCCAAATACTGATTTCTATGAATATCCTGACGATTTTGTGGCTAGCGACTTTTGGTCACAACTGACCAATTTTAGGAAAGTGTTTTCTCCCAGTAGGTTTAAATCACCTACTATTATGGTCTCTGCTCTTCGCTATCTTCATCTATTTTTAACTTTTACACTATTCAGTAGAGGAGAAATCAACTGGGTAGTTTCTAAAACTGTATTATTTATTTTTTGGTGTATGGTACATGTTAGGTCCTTTAATGTCGGTAGTTGGTTAAGTCTGCATTTACATGAAGTGACTTAATCTAGTGTAGATAAAATAGTAGTTGAGGCATTTATGACCTAAATTGTAGAACATCTTAGCTTGCTAACTGAGAGAAACCCACGTAGCTAGTTTTAGGTAACTCGGATCTCGACTTGAAATCTTCGGTGTTGATTTAGGTTATCAGGCAGCAAGGCGATTGCTATGTTCTTATCCATGATGACGGGGAGGAAGCTTCGAGCAGTAAGCACCGAAATGGAAGCTACAAAAGAAGATGATGTTCCACCACCCCAACCCCAACATATGCATCAGACATCTTCAACTAGTTCTGTGGAGTATCAATCACTGATAAATCAATTGATAGCATTTGAATGGTGAACAAATGATAGGCTCCACAACATCGAAGCTAGCGTGGAAGATATCCTAACCTTCATAGCCAATTTGAATGTTTGAAGATATCCTAACCTTCATAACCTTCATAGCCAATTTGTTGTGATAGAGGAATGACACTTTCATTTGGTAATTAAACACCAAATTCTGTAATTCTTTTTTGAGAATATTCTTTCATGATTAAGGAACTCTAGAACTTGCTTGCAAATACTAGTTAAGATCACACAATCTTATGCAAATATTGAAATGATGAAGACAATTAAGATTTAACCTTTTTGCTTAAAAGGCCACCACCCCCTTTGAGCTTAAGATGACACCTTTTCTTTCTTTAAACTCAAATATGAGCCTTGGCCTTAATTATTTATCGTCTTCATTATACTTACCATAAGGCAAGATGAGCATTTGAATGAGTATAATTGGGTTTAGGGAATAAGTGTGGGGAATCATAATGTATAGTTTGTTATTATATTAGGGATGGGTATGGTTGTAGAGATTTTCACTTCTCCTCTATATTTTTCTTCTCTTGATTTCCTTGTTTTAGAATCACAAATAAAAAATGACAAATATAGTAAACAATAAGAAGAAAAAAAATGAAAAAAGAGAGAAAAATAGAAAAGAAAAGGAAGGAAGAGAAGATGAGTAGAAAATGAAAAAAAGAGATGAGAAAAGTAAAAATGGAAAGTGTTAATTATGTTAAGTGAGAGGAAAGAATTGAGTGTTTTATGGTCATTCTTTTGTATTATTTTAAATGCTCAATTTGTGTTATGGTTTTAAAATACAATTTCCTTTTCCCTACCCTTAGCTCGACTCCATTACAACCTAAATAAAGACCTTCAGATTGATGCTTATGTTTGATATAAGTGGTAGAGACTAGATTGGTAAGCCAGCTTATGGTAGATGCCTTACATGAAATGAACGATGAGTGAATATATATCCTACCTTTAAATGCTTGAGAGGATGAAGAGTGGAGTGAGTATCTATCACACTTGTTTGATAGTTCTTTGAATTGAAGTGCTTGTTGATTTTGGCTAAATATGCAAAGAATAGCTTGTTCATAGAGTATTATAACTTTCAAAATCTTAGGTTGTGTTTATTGAAATGATCGTTGATATCTTTTATTATTATTTGGGAAAATTGCTATCTATAGTCTAGTATTGTTTATTTTGCTTGAGTAAAATCGAGGGAAATGTTGGGAAAGTTAAGTCACGACCATGACTTTCATGAACGGTGGCGCAAGTTAAGTCACGACCGTGACTGAAAAAAAATTATGTTTAACCTAAAAAATCCCATAATAATAATAAACATAATAACATATAAGAACATGTTGTTTTCTTAACATTTTGCACTAAATGAATGACCTTCTCCTTGCTAACACCAAGATTTACAGTTTAAGCTAAATTTACATCAAAATTTGACTCATTTATTACAAATACAAAACTTTTCACCAATGCATAGAAGAGAAATAACCACAGTTCTCATTGCAAATACCAACTCCTAAATTGTTTGGTTCTCCCAAATTTTCAAAACCTTATGTTTATTGTGCCTATCAATCAAAATGCATTTTAATTAATTAATACAATTATTAATAAAATGTAACATTAACATGAAATGCAATTATTAATAAAAATTAAAATTAAGACAAAAACTTTCTTCAAATTACCATAAGTAAATCAATAATGCGCATTGAAGGTGGATAATAACGGTAATGTTCTGTTTACTTGTTTATGCATCAATGGCCTAAAATGATAAATCATTAGAAGATTAATAACATATTACAAAAGGAAAATATTACAAATAATACCTGAGAATTTGTTCCAAAATGATGATGAGTGTAAAGCATACTTGTGTTATCCATACAAATACCAATTGACTATAATTGGTTTATGTCATAAGCAAGTAGTCCATAAATACAAAATTGAAATCGCTAAACAATTAGTAATATATGTCTAAAAGACAATATTAGAAATAGAACCTGAGAATGAGGTCTAGACTCTCCATGATTGTAAACCATACTTATAAAATCCATCAAAACTGAAAGTGACTGCATTTGCTATTTCTTAAACCAAAAAAAGGAAATTTTGTTCAAAACAACTAAAACATCACATGCGACATTATTAATTACTAAAAGCTAACCTAATCTTGATGTAAGATGGGATGTTATATGGTGGAGATAATACAGGTATGTTGGGAATTTTCTTCAAAATCCCGAATAGAGTAGTTAAACCAAAAAAATACTTAAAATTATCATAACATAAATTATATACATTAAAGGTTTGAAAACATAAAATCAACAAAAATATAACCTGAGTATTGGAAAGGGGTAGGGGTGTCAAATTTGCCATATTTGTTGAAGACTTACATTTTTTTACATTCTTTCCTTTCATTGAACTATTCTTTAATCCACCCTTCAATCTCTTACTTGATGTAGGTTTTGTCTTTGTTTTGACACCTCTAATCTTATTCCTTTCATCAAAATTAACATTAGGTTGATTGATCATATTCATATCAGTATTTGACACTTGGGTCAACTCTTCGTCTTGTGATATTTGGTTCTCTTTATCAACTATTTCTTCACCTGATTAAAAAAAACTATTTCTTCACCTTATAATATCTCATCAACCATCTTCAACATATTGAGAAGTCGATCTTTCACAATTTTGCAAGTATCTCTCCTTTCTGCTGCTTTTGTAACCAATCACATGCTTAATACACATAATTCTTTGTACCTTATACTTGACAACATTTTAAGATCCAATTCACTTTTATTGATAATGGAGATTTTACTATCAAGGTACCATGCCTTTGCTTTCTGTGTCCATCTTTTCAAAATATACTTACTTGATATTCTCAAAATATATTTCAAGTTACAAACCTTCAAAACAAGAGAATATAAAATGCCAGTAAACTCAAACTTCTGACAACTACAATGGACTTCATCATTTGATGAATAATAAGTGACCATATTAGAGTAGCTTTTCCCTACGAAAGTGATATCATATTTTGTAACTATACCATCTTCAATGCAAAGAAAAAAACTAGAATCATGAGAATGATTCCATTGATCTTGAAAACATTTAAACACTTCTGGCGTGTATACAGTAGCTGCATGCTTTAAAATTTGAACAGATGCTGACAATGTTGGAATGCTTACATTACTTCTAAATCAACTTTTAACTCATCAAAGTGATTAAAAAAATTGTAAAAAGTTATGTTGATAACTCGTGTACCTTTTTACGATGCTATTCATGCTCTCACTTTGTTGGATGGTGGTCATGTTTGCACCAAACATTTGGCGTCCATAGATCAAAGCCTATGTTTCCTTTATATGAAACATACATTTCAACCAATCATTATCTTGAAGTTCATATTTTTACAGCATCTTATTCCATGCATTGGAAAAATCTTCTTCTTCTTCTTCAAAGTCATATATGCATGAGCTAATATCTCCCGAAAAATCTATAAACTAAGAAAAAACACCATTCGAATAGATTGTAACATTTTGATAAATGTGTCGGATACAAAGTCGATGATGACTTTTAGGCAATCTTGAAGCTAATGCCTTTTTCATTGTCACATTCTGATCAGTAAGAATAGTCGTAGGCTTTTTCTCAGACATAGTTTTAGTAAATGTTTCGAACAACCACTCAAATGTAAGAGCAGCCTCATCGTAAAGTAGTGCAACACCAAAAACTACCGTTTGCTTATGATGGTTCACACTTGCAAACAAAACAAATGGATGACTCTCACCCTTTTTCTTGTAAATAATATCGAAGCAAACATCATCAAAATCTAAGTATTCATTCCTCATCTTTACATCTGACTAAAATATATTAGTTATCAAATCATCTTCTTCAACTTGAATGGAATAAAAGAAACTAGGATCTTCAAATTGCATTTTATACAAATATTCTAACACGCCACCTATATCTCCCTTTTTCATGTCTCTTGTTCTTTTAGATCTTAAATAATTCTTGTAATCCTCCATAATAAACCCAAGATTATTTCTCCCACTTGTTTCTCTCACCATAAGATCATGGGATGCTTTTGGTGGAATACTCATATCATTTGCCATTTGAATTTGCATTGTTGTAACTGAAGATATCTTTCTGTGACTTTTATGCAAAAGTGTTTTTTTAAGACTTGAAAGATAATGATTGTGATCCTCGACAAATTGAATCACTTGAAAATTTCCAGTTTTCTCACTATTAACTTTCATTCTTTCCTCATATCTAAATCTTGTTTTTGAACGTGGAGCTCTTACATACACATCTCTTTTATCAAGCATCCTTTTACCTTCAGCACTATAACAAAAAAGCCTACAAATCAATTTACCATATTTATCTTTGTGACTTTTTCTTCTTATTATTCGAAAGCTAACATGTTCAGCATAAATTAAATAAAATTGATAAGCTTCTTCTTCTGTCTCAAACTCCATGCCAATTTTCGGTATTAACTCTCTTAGAATAGATAAGGGGACTTTGTTCAAATTCTCCTTAGAATTTGAATACACTAAATCAATTGAATTCATATTGCTACTCTCATTGTCAATGCCAATATCATTCTTATGATGTTCCTTCTCAATTTCATATTATAATCGATGGTATAAAGTAGATCTACCTTCCATTTCTACACCTATCAAATTCACAAACAAAGTATCATTATTGCTTTGTTTTCAGATAAAATTATTAACACAACAAAAAAGGAGTGTTCACAAAATACTGGGAGCCATTTTAGTTTTCTTTGTATACCTTATTCAATTCCTATAACATAAAAAGTGATTAGAGAATGAAAGGTTTCATGTTGTGCATTTATATGTTCTCATCTTCTCTTTGACACACACCTAAAAAAATTCGTAATTTCTTCCCATTAAATGAATAATTTGCTTTAGAAGGTCTTAATCAGAAGTCAATATTATCACCAGTAAACTTGGAATGAAATGTTTATATTTCAAATTAACTAATTTGCAATGTTAAGTAACTCAACCTTTACAATATACATTAATTATCACTCACATACATATACAAATAGAAACTATAAACAAAAACAAAAAAAAGGTTAGAAATGATTGATGTCCATGCATCAAAACAATCAAAATATCTTCAAAACTTGCCTTTAAAGAAAATATAAAGATTATCTTTAGTTTAAGAACCACTAGAGGCAAGCACTAAATTAGCTTATATCTCTCCACATTAAATTTAATAATAAAAATAAATTAACAAAATGATGTCTTCCAAGACTTAAATGGATCAGCAACAGAGTCATATTATAGAGACTTTAAAAGAGGCAGACATTAAAGGGGGCATTCATGAAAAGTTGGTTTATGGTCTGCTAAGCCATTTCTAAAAAATTGCTTAGAGATAGAGATACAAAGAGAGGGAATGATAATAAAAAATAATTAAGAAAATCTACAAATGAAAAACAAATGAAGCTTACATGAGAAGATACTTGAAATTCATCAAAATATTATCTTTCTTCCCCTGTCACTAGTGTCATCTTCTACTTCTTTACTCCACCAAATGTGACAACAAAGTTAATTTTCTTTGTGAGAAGGGAAAAAATGCTTTGAAAGATATGAAAATCAGACAACAAATAAGCCTAAAAAGAAACAGGTTAAATGGCTAGGAAATCTTAGTTAAAGTTTGCTTTGGAAATGACACACAACAGCCATTTGGTGTTTCTATACTTAACACAATTATCGTTCACAATCATCATCATTATGGTACTCTTTTATTATTTGTAATGAGTATATTAATATTGTATTTTTGTCATTTGTTATTAATACAATAATGATATATATTTTCATTTTAATTCGTTCATGGAGATGTAAATAAATAAACAAAATTTTATCACTAATATCCACCCTTTTTTACATTTATTTCTTAATTTCAATTATTGCATTTGAAATTAACGTTACATTATACTAATAATTGTATTAATTAATTCAAAATGCAATTTTGATTGATTTGCACAACAATCATTTTATTTTGACGAGTTGGTATTTGCCACGAAAAGTGTGGGTGTTCTTCCATTCCTTAGTGACATGTTTTGTATCGGTAAAGAGGAAAATATAGGTTAATGAAGGAAGATTAAGGAGATGCCCATATAAAAGATATACATCCCTTATTTGCACGTTTAACCCTTTCAATTTGTCATATCCTAGTTCTTCTCCTCCAACATATTAATTTCAAAACATATTAATTTTAGGCGAAGAAAAGTCACGTCTATGACTTAGCTTACATGGTCGTGACTTAAGTTGCACGGTAAGTCACAGCCATGTAAGCAAGTCATGACCGTGACTTCGTGGAAGCACTTAAGTCATGGTCATGCAAGTGTAAGAAATTTGTTACTTTGTCTAATATTTTTCTAATTGAAAATCAAGAGATTACAATTACTTGGAAAAGAAAACATCCACGTTGCTAGAATAATTTTACTTAGGTTGCTATATCCTCCAAAATCCAAGGAACATTTTTCTCATTTACGACCTTGAGATCACCTATAAATTTATAATATCAACTATTTTAAATCACTACCAATACTTCATCATCGTTCATGCTCCATCTTCATCCCTAATTCTATGATAAAATTACAGGAAGCAATATCAGATAATGTATTCATCATTCAATTTGTTTAGCTAAATAATGTAATCGTCTGAAAATGTCGCATAATTTGTCGTGTTGAGATTAGGGAATCTAAATATTACAAGGTGTAGGAAGGTGGCGAAGAGAGATGAGGCAGTGAGAGGTTACTTCTTTAGTGTTGAAAAGAAGATGACAAAGAATGTCGGTTGGAGTTGGCTTGGCTCATAAGCCATGAATTTTGGAAGAGTAACAGAGTGTTTAAAATTTAAGAAGAAACGACGACGTATTTTAATTAGATAGGGTTAGACAGAGTAATATTAGAAAGAGGATTTGGACTCTTATGAACATATTATCTAAAATTATAATGTAATTAATTATACTAACTATGTAACAAAATCGCACCACCATTTCTCCTGTCTTATGCAATTCTTAAGTATACAGTTATTTTCCTCATTAGCGAGCTTCAAGCTACAACTTGTTTTGTATTTAACAGTAATGGCTAGGTGGTGATAATAGAATAAAAGAAATAGTCAAGATAATGAGTGAGACAAGTTATAGAGTGGCAGTAGGCGAACTAGAGGAGGAGACACAAAGTAAGACCTAATTAAATAATTTTTCTACAAAGATTTGCATTTTTAGTTATGGATTTGTCATGTAATGGGATGGGCAGGTGAAGAAATCTAAGCCTTAGATATGTAATCCTTTTTTCTCTCTCTTTTGATCTCCAAAGTAAGGTAGTAGCATAGTTTATGTAGAAGTATCCAAGTCTTTGTTTGAAATTTACAAATTTCTTCTTTTTAGTTATGTTTTTTTTAAGGTATTGAGAGAGAAGAAGAAGAAAGAACCCAAACCCACCTCAAGCTTTTCTTGCTTGCTTCAGCATTGATTCATGACGACTAGTTTTGATTTGACTATGATCGAGCCTTTATAGCTCTGCTTTTTTTTTGTTCATCAACAATCACTATAGCTTCTTCTTATTTTTCTTAATTATATGTTTGTTTTCTTTCATTGTTTCTTTGCCACAAAGGAGTTTTAATTTTGCTTCCTCTTCTGTTTTGATGAGTTGGAGACAAAAAAAGGTAACCTTTTCTAACAACTTTGATTCAAGTGATGAAGAAGAGTCTGATGGAGATCAAAAAACCAAACGAATTGTGCAAGAAATTAGTCTTCCACTCTTCCTCCGATCGTCTTCCAGAAGACGAAATCTCTAAAGCCTAAGAGCATTTCTTAAGACAATAACAACTATGGCAAAAACCCCAATAATAAGAGAAGGGCTTTGGCTAAAACCCCAGTTCTAGTGTGGCAGTGATGTTGTGCTATATAATTACTTTAACTAATTATAACTTTAATTTTAAATAAAATAAGGACGTTTTATTCTGTCTCCACTTACGAAAATCGACATTGCGATACGAAGAGCTTTGCTTGAAGAAATAAAAGGTGAATCACATAAAAGGGGCCTTATTAAAAAATAGATAATATTATGTCTATAACATTTAACTTATGAAAAAATAATCCTGTTAAAATTTTATCTAAGGTTTGTTTTTCATGTTTTAACATGTTAAGGTTTATAATACTTTGAAACGTTAAAGTTTAACTTATATTCTGGTTACATCATAATATAAATTAAACTCTAACATATCAAAGCGTTCAATTTAAATCTTATCATTTTCAAAACATCTAAAATAGATCATAAATGGATACAAAAATTAATAAGATTAATCATTCGTAAGTTGAATGTCATATCAATGCTGACACGATATTATTTATTATTTTCTAGTTAAAAAGTGAGCATCACTAGCACGTCGTAAAGTAAGATCCACTATCTGAAATATATAAAAAATTTCTTATAATAATATTTTTCTTCACTAACGAATCTATTGGTGGTGACCTTCCAACTAAAAACAAGATGTAATTGTTTATTGATTTCAGTGCTCTGATGTTGTCTGAGTTGCTTTATACCTCTCTTTCTTGGTCACTAAATCTTGCTTTTTACTATAGTTAATGGAGTTGGAGAAGAAGAGCTCACCTCTCTTGGTTTTGTCTTTTTTGTTAGTGGTGTTACTGATCATCAATATCAATAATGAATTCCTCGATAGGGCTACAATCTTTAGAGCAGTGAAATAAGCCATCCTAATGTCATAATACAAAACTTCAATGTCAACCAATGTTATGAATACCGTATCGAGCTCGGTACCAGATTGAACTCTGGAACGGAACTGTACCGGTATTGGTCGGTACCGGGTACCGTTTCGGGATATTTTTTAAATTTATAAAATAGTCTCTAAACTTTTTAAAAATTACAAAATAGTCCATATTGATATATTATACAGCTGTACTGTATACCTTACTAGTTTACTGTTTACATCAACCATACTTTCAAAAATCTTAATAATAAATAATAATGACAATTAATTTGAAATA
>JANZLD010481551.1:0-14903 GCA_026413575.1 Erythroxylum carthagenense
ATTCTTTTTCTCATCAATTTCCTTTAAGCACAATGACATCTATAACACAATACTTATACAAACACACTCATTTAATTCTATTTAATATTTCTAATTTCCACCGAAGGTTCGAGGTCCAACAATTGTCTTGATATTCAACATAAACATTTTATTCTTCGACATAAAAACCTTAACAATCAATTGAGCATTTTAATCTCTAACGAAAGACAACAATCTTTCACGTGGATTTCATATCATTTTTAAGAAGTTGCCCCAAACTTAAAATATTACTTTTCAATTTAGGCACATAATAAACATCATTAATAAGTCCATGGCTTCCATTTCTTGAAGAAATTAGAATGGTACCTTTTCCACGAATTTGAATCTTCAACGAATCCTTAAAAGAAACATTGCCTTATACCTTTTCATCAAGTTCCACAAATTTTCCTTTATCTCCACACATGTGATTGCTTGCTCCATTATCTAAGAACCATGTACTTTCATCCTTACTTATATTATCTTTGAGTGCTAGCAATAAAGTGAGCTCTTCGTCCCTTTGCTTGCTATCAACAATATTGGCTTACTTCTCAACTTGATTAGGTGTAGCATAACATTCCAAAAAAAATGCCCAAATTTATGACAATTTTAGCATTCAATATTAAACTTATCATACCTCCTCTCATTTTGTCTAAAATTGTAACCTCCTTTTCCTCTTCCTCTTGATTTTCCTTGGCCTTTGTATGATTGATTGTTTCCATCATTATTGGCATTATTATAATCTCCTTTACTTCTTCCTTCATAACTTCGCCCTTGACCTCGACCACGACCATGTTCCTGACCATGTCCTCATCCTCTTCCTCTTTGATTGTTTTCTCCATCATCATCTTTTAACACAACCCTTGCTTTAAGTGCTTGCTCCAAAGGTTTTTCTTGCCTTTTCTTGATCTTGCCTTCGTGAGTTTGTAAAGAGCCCTCTAGTTGTTCAAGTGTCAAATAGTCTAGATCTTTAGAGTCCTCAATGACGCAAACCACGTAATCAAACTTTGGGTTCAAGGAACGAAGAATCTTCTCTACTACTCAAACATCTTCAACTTGATCTCCATATCTCTTTATTTGATTTACAATGGCCTTCACTTGTGAACAAAAATTCGAGATTGATTCGGATTCCTTCATCCGCAAAGATTCAAAATCACCTTACAATGATTGGAGTCGAATCTTTTTTACCTTATCAATTCCTTGAAAGGAACTTTGCAAAATCTCTTATGCTTCCTTTGAAGTGGTTGCATTGGCCACCTTCTCAAACAATGAATCATCTAGACATTGATGGATGAGGGTGAGGGGTTGTTGATCCTTCTTCTTGATCTTTGCTAAAACATCCTTCTCATTTTTTAAACAAATTGGCTTCATTTAGGTTGCATAAAACCTTTCTCTACAATCTCCCAAGCATCTTGTGAGCCAAACACGACTTTCATACGAAGACATTATGTTTCATAATTTTCTTTTGTAAGGTGAGGGAATTGAAATGAGTATACTCCACCATTGTTTGTCATTTCTCAAAGAACTTGGCTTTGACACCATTTTGCTAAGAAGTGAGGAGGTTTAGAGAGGAGAGAATTATTTAGAAGAAGAGGTTGTATTTCACTTGAAAATAAATTTATTCAAGTACAAAGAGGTATTTATAGGAACAAAAATGACTCTTTATATCTAAGTACATGAACCCATTAATAAACCCAAATAAATAAACCATACATGAACTCAAAATCATACATGGACCAATATTTAATTATATAACTATTACATAAACATAATTACACTCCTAACAATGAACTTAAACATCCATGTATCTAGACTTTGAACATTCATATATCTCGATCAACTTTAAAATTACTCTTCAATAAGACCCTCATATCTCCAAATGCATGCATGAGCAATCTCTAAATGAAGCAAGTTGGGACTTGATAAAACACTCCTAACTAAGGACTCATTCATTCTTAAATTCTCTAAAGATGTAATCTTTTAAGCATTTTGGAGCAAGGTCCTTGGTACTTTAGGAATGGTATCTTAGGATGCCTATGGGCAAGAGCAAAAATGAGGTTATTCTATTATGGGTCTATTTTTATAGTTTATCTCTAGAATATTGGACTTTGGATTACTTGAGCTTCTGGCATGCTCTCTAGGTAGGCCACTATGCTTAGATTTATAAATAGAAAGGTTGAATAAATTAGGTATGGGAGGGTGTGTATAGAGACCAAGAAGGAAGTTGAGTTGCCTGATACACTCCGAATCAAGAGGCTCTTAAAGGATTAGGAACTAGATGACTCAGAATGTCAACTCTTGTACACTTGGAACCATATTAATCAACCCAAAAAGTGGAGACTTATTAAGCAATCATTCAAAATTGGGGCATGTGTAAAATTTAAAAGTCAAGTTGAAACTCATTCTGCTTATAAGGAAATCTCCAATTTGGAGAAGCTTGAGCCACGATAGTCAAATGAGAAAATAAATGCAAAGTTGAAGATCACTAGAGAAAAGAGGTTAGTCTTAATCCTTATAAGTTCCCTATAGACACAACTCTAGTTCTTATACAAAATCCTAAACAATCTTGTAAAGATTTGGAAAATCCTATAAGAAATATGGATGTAATTAAATAATCCAAAGATATAATGATGGGAGGTAATAATACATTATCTTTAACCAAGTTCCGTCTTTGTAAGGTTTTTACTTTACAATCTTGTTCTTAATAAGTGTTGTTAGAAGCCAGCCTTGATTAGTAATTAATTGGATTAATTACTACCGGCTTAGTGATGAACCTATGCAGTCACACACTTTCGAGTCTAATATTTCCTATTTATGATTATTTAATTTATTATGAGATAATTTATTAAATAATCTATATGACATATTATTATATTTTTGCTAGTACATAAAATATAATTAATATTGAAAATTCTCTTATATAACATAAATGAATCAAATAGATTAGTTTTATTTTATTTCATTTATAAATAATTATTATTATTTAAAAAAAGAAAGTAAAAGGTTTCAGATGGTAAAAGACATTAAATCCATTGGGTGTTTTTTAATATGGTTTTACAAAACAAAACAATAATGGAAGGATGCGTAAGTGGTTGTTTTAAAGTTTTAAAATAACAACGTTAAAATATAAAGAACGTGAAGGAGAAGGGATAGATACGTTGTTTTCATTTTTAGTACGTGAACAAACACTGAAGAGAAAAAGTGACACTCTCATTTTTGTGTACGTGAATAAAAAAACATAGAGAAGAGTGAGAGATAAGATACTCTTTCATTTGTCATCATTTTTTGTACGTGAAAATAAACAAGAGAAAAGGAGAAAATTGTTATCTCCATACTTGAGAAAGGGTTCTTCAAATTTAACCATAATCATATCAAGTGCTGAAAGCGGAACCTATTTCTTGGTGTAGAAGACATAGAGACTTCATATTTTTAAGTTCATTATTGATTAATCCTCACAAATTTTAGGTATTTATTTTTTACTTGTTCTTACTATTAGAATGTTTATTAAGCGCAATAGATAAATATAAGATTGCATTTTTTATTTTTCACTACGTATGCATTCCTTCAGAGGGTGACTTAATTAGTAACCCCTGTGCATGACTAGTGACTAATTATACTACTATGTGTTCATCTAATATCCCTTTACATATATACTACTATATACTACTATATATATCCATTTACTTATACTTGAGACAGTGTGCATACCCAAAATAGGTAAAGACAAGGGTTGTCTTCTTTAGCTATTTTCTAAGGTCCAGGAATAGTTAAACCTAATAATACCTATTTTAACTCTTTTTTTCTAACCAAACACAAGAATAGGTAATTGTTAGGAATACACTAGGAATAGAATACTTATTCCATTGAACTAAACACACTGTAAGTTCCTTTTGATTCAAAACAACTCAATCAATAGTTTAAAACAACATAAAGGAGAATAAAGAGCAGCCAAGAACTGAGGGCAAAATGGTCATTGTTAAACAACTAATTCAGCTATTTAGTCCAAAATGTCACATCTAAAGCTTTTCACAAAACAACTGGTTGGGTTGAATCAGCCAACCCAACCAGCTCATAACCAAACAACAAAACAACTTTTTAAATATAATCAAACCTCTAATTTGAGTCAACCAATTGAAAAACAGCTCAAACGACCCTATGCAAGAGAAACTTGTACTCTATATGCCATAAGCACTTAGACATGTGCCATTCCTTAAGTTACATGTTCTACATGCGCTGGATAAGGCCCAGATGTGTGGATGCCTCCATGGCGCGTGCATCTTATGCATTAACATGTTAATAGATGCATGTAGCACACGCATTAGACATGTTCACCACAGGGTGGTGCATCCAGCGTGGGGCTTCTACAAGCATCTGTTGTCTAGTGCACATTCTGGCCCATCCTAGGCTAGTAGTTCATCCCGCCATCAAAACAAGGTAATTTTTGGTGGCTTTTTTATGATGATTCTTGTTGAAGTCTGGCTACATTTTGCTAGCAAATAACCAAAAACTCACTTTCTCATCCTTTTTTTATGCAGTACTTGTACAAAATTAGCTTAAACAACAAATATGTAGTTTGTACTGTAATACGTAGTATAGACCTTATAACATACCTCAGATACACATGAAAGGATTAAAAATTAAGGTAATACGGAATACTTGATTTCGATTCCGTCTCTAATTTCGATGCTGATTTTGAACGCCAAACGTCTCAAAATCTCCCAGAACCTTTAGGGAAAGTGTTTCCCGACATATGGATTAGGCCTTTCTGTAGTTTTCTTAATACATAAGCTCCCATGATAGGTTAGGGATTCCTTATGCTTACGATTGATATGAGCAACTATAAGAGACCTTAACCTTTGTATAGTCTCCATATCAGGCTTCACCATCACAAGGCCGATATGGACTAGGTCCACATTAAAAGGGATCCATTTTCTACACAAACTTCAATCCATTATTCTAGATCATTTATTTGGTCATTTTATTATCTTTATCTGGATTAAATTACGCAACTTAACCGATAATTTATTTAAAAACCAAAAAATGCAATTAATGTTGTCCAACTTTAAGGGAAAGGACAAAAATGTCCAACAATCTCGCTTTTGATTGTTGGACAAACATTAATTGTAGTTTTGACTCTAGCTTAAAAACAGTTTAAAGACTCGATTAAGCCACACTACTTAATTAGTCGACTAGGTTTTATAAACAAAACAATTGATCTAAAGATAATGAAAGTCCATCATTCTCTCCTGCAAGGCTTTCAATACTGAAAAGTATCAAATACATACGTCATGTGCAACACAAATCGAATACAATAACAAATACCTAATACCTCACTAACATGAATGGAAAAATGGAGTGTGGGAAACTACGATGATACCTCTATGATCTAAATTATATCATCTTCGTTTATAGATCTCGATTTCTCCAACTTTATGTTAAATCGCATATGCTAAACTGTATTAGACAAATCCTATTTTCTCTGATCGAATGCTAAACAGTAGTAGAGAAAACTTATTTTCTCTCACAAAATGCTAAACTACATTAGAGAAAGACTTTATGTTCTCCAACTGAATTCTAAACTACATTAGATAACTTTATGGGATTAAAAACTTATATCCCCCTATGTCATATCAAACTTCATAGATATTTATAATAAAATTGTACGCTCCTAAATGATATAGGCACAAAGCCAATCTATATATATGCCCAATGACCTTTAAATGCTTAAGATCGACACAAATCTTAAGACTTTTATACGTATTATGACAATGTATGACAACACGTATTATTGAGGATAAAAGATGATCATCTCTATTGATGAACCATCATACTGTCATAATACATCAAAATGTACAAATTTATAGTGAGCAAACCTAACGATCCCCAAACTAATAGTGTCTAAGAATGTCAAAACACCCATACTGTATATTTGTGTCATAAACATAAGTGGGCAAAGTCCTTGAGTTAAAGGATCAACTTTCAGTTCCTTGGTTCTTAAATGCTCTAAACCTTAATGTTACCTTTTTGTATCAACACCTTTATGACCAACTAATTGATCTCTAAATGCTAAGACCTTGTAATATTCTTTGTTGTTATTAAACAACACAGTAAGAAGATTATCATAGTAAAACTAAATGGGTTTAGCTACTGAATCAACCACAGACAACTCAGAAATCAAGTTTTTGAGTTAAACCATTTGTGAAGTAGCCCTATTGTATGCATTCTGTATCCATAGTCAAGGAAGTTATCTATGTCTACTTGACACACTTCTACGACTATGTATCATTTGCAAACTTGAAACTGTAACTTTAAGTAGACTTTTGGCTATCTGAACACAGGTAAATTCGAATCTGAATTCCTTATGAGGTTTAGTCGGTTGACTTTCTTATATGTCAACATATAATCCTTAATTCCCTTCAGTATCTCAATGCTCACTAGACTACATCCCATGACAGGTCTGATGAGTGTTGAGATCTATCCCGGTGAATCCGAATACCTAGGATGGAAGATACTACACTGAAGTCATTCATGTTAAAGTTCTTGACTAAAAATTGCTTATCCTTATACAACATGATCAAATTTGACATGAGCAATATATCATCCGCATGCAGCAATAGGAAGATAACTTTGCTCCCTTTGACCTCATAGTACAAGCATCATTTTAGCTTTATTTTCCATGAACCAGAAAGAGGTCATAACCTCATCAATTGTAAGGTATTACTTTTAGGAAGTTTGATGTAAACCATATGTTGATCTGCATAACACGTAAATCATGTCAGTTCTTAGTAGATCCTAAAATCTTTCAGGTTGTACCATATAGATCACTTCATTAAGGTCTTTATTTAGGAAAGCAGTTCTAATAGCCATCTGATGTAAATTTATATCATCATAAGCTACAATTGCCTTAATCACTCAAAATGTATCCTCCAAGGATATGAGAGAAAAATAACATAAAGTCAACCTTTCTCTTTGAGTGAACCATTAGGCAGTCGAGCAAGCCCATAAATCGTTGAACTTTATCTTGAAATCCTTTAGGTCCAAGTACTTCATTTATAGTTGACAGGTTTGCAGTTCCACTGTAAATCAACTAGCTCCCAGACCTTACTATACTTTATGGCTTGCATCTCGCCATTCATTACATCCCACCACACATCCACATTATGTCCAAAAATAGCTTCTGTAAAAGTAACTGGATCCGTATCATGTCTAATAGTATAGTCTTGTACACCTGATAGACTATGTTATCAGATGGGATAACAGGTCGTCTCACTCCAATGGATTTACTTAACTGTATTAGATCTTATACCCCCAAGAACCTCTGTGTCTACAGGTATAGGTTCCTGTTCCTGTATAGGCATGGTACATAGACCTAGATCCATCGGATCTAACTATATAAGTAATGATTACATAATAACTGTAGTATCTGCACTATATCATTTGAAGGGTCAAAGGGCCCACTATCATCATAGATATGGTATTCCAAAAAATTAGCTATTTATGATTCCACTATTATGGCCCCTCTTTTTCTACAGTAAAAGTTGTAGCATTAAAGTGGTCGAGATATCCTACTAAATGGCAATGAGAGGAACGAGCATGCAATCGTTCTTTATAAGGATTATTGTACCTCAGTCCCTTACACGAATGTGTGTAAGGCTGGGTTTTTCAAACTTTTCGATAATTAGTAGATTAGTTATGTTCTGCATTGACTTTTTCAAGTCATTTAGGGTGAGTTATGCCTTTCGGTAACACACCATTTTGCTCATAACTACTCAGCATAGTGAATTAAGTCACTATTTCAACTGATTCCATATATCTAACAAACGAACCTTTTGAAGTCCTGAAACATCATGTTTTTTATGATATTCTCCTCCACGGTCAAATTTGACTATTCTTGATTAATTTTCCCAATTGATTGTCAACCTTCAATCTTTATACAAGAACATATAATTGTGATGGGAATAATCATCAACAAAGGTCTGAATACTTTCAGAATTGCACAATGTAATTGTATAAGGTCTACCGATATCTTTATGTACCATACTCAACAAGTCAGAAGCATGAGTTAACCTCAATGTCCTTATTAGTCAACTTACCCCTGCAATAGACAGCATATTTTCCCATATCATCATAATCCAGAATTAAGAAATGTTTTCTTTGATTAATCTCTTAACCCTAGCTCTGGAAATGTGGCTTAAATTTTTACGCCACACCATGGATGACTTTTCATTTATCAGGGTTTTTCATTCCATAACTTGTTTAGCAAGATACGAAGAAGCATTTATCTAATTCGGGGTAAGACACATTCTATACAAACCACTTGACAAGAAAGTTGTACCATTATGTTTTGTATTAAACAACAACTGTACAGTAGAAGTATTAAATGTAAAACATCAACCTTCATTGTCCAAAATTGATCAAAAAATTGCATATAAAATGTGTCGTGTAAAATCCAAATGAACTTTACAGCAAAGTTCAATATATACATACCATTACTGCCACCTCTTTAATTGTTGTGAACCATCAGTTCCTCCTTTCCTTTATTTGGCTTTATCCTGGATATAAATCACTACATTGTGAAAGGACTCAGATATTCCACTAAATAGCCACCTATACTTAATGTGACTATTGTAAAATAGATTTATAAATTGACAAGCCAAAGAATAATCTGATGGTCTTAATCTTTCCTTTTAAACCTCATATTACTGGTTTCTTTATATCCCTAGGACCTTTATCAGTACTGGTTTGACCAACATCAACATGTGGAGAAGATTTGAACTTTCTTCCTTTGAACTTAGCAGGCTTCATCTTTGTCTTCCTTTAAGTTGTTGGCCTGTAGGAGTAGCAAACTTGAGTATCTCCACCTCAACAATGCAATAGGCCATCAAAGCATTAAAGTCCCAATATCTTCAATCTACTGTGAAGACGAATTATTTTTAATATGTTCTCCATTACTCCCCTTTTCTCCCATATACCTCATGGAGAATAATTCTTTAATCAAGACATTTTTCTTAACACCAGATGAGACTTTGTACCTCTGGGAGACATTATCAAGAAACTCCTTCGCTATGTCTGTGTCTAGAAGTCCACTTTGCAGACGGTTAAGTATAGATCTCTTAATGGTCATCAGATATAATCTGTTAGACCAATCCCAAGCTTCATAGGCTACTTTATGAGCTCTAAAGTTCATGGATGTAGGTGGAGATGACTATCCATCTGTATGATCATATCATCCGTATGGTCATATCAACCACAGCTATTTCCATAGCGTTCAATATATCCTCTGTGCATTTCTTTAAAATGAAACCAGTCAGGGTTTCAATGGTAACATTGATTTAGTTGATTGAAAAGGTGACTTCAAGATGATAGTGTTTAAACCAACACAAATGTAGGATAATAGCGATACTCAAAGCCATTAAATAGTATCTTTATTTAAAATCTGATCACACATATTATGAAACACCTTTAGGCTAAATGCATAATATATGCAATTAGATCTTCACACATAAAAGCGATCAGAGTACAAACTATCAACTCTTATGACACTACCACCTTTGGGTGAATAGATTACTTAAGCAATAACTTTCCTCCATCCAATGCCTTTATGCATATATAAAAACATTATATAAGGCCAACGCCTTTAGGCAGAATAACCAAACATAAAATTAGAGACATCCCCAACATGCAAGCAAAACAATTCAAAATACTGACTTGAAAAGCTACTTTGGTGATTATATTCTCATCAGCACTCAAAAAGTCCACAAACATAAGGGATACATCTTTATGTTATCCTCGTATTTTTTATGGACATATAGTATGTGACAATGTAACATCAATAAATGCAAAAATCTGAATGCACAGTCTCATTGTCACACACTCATATTGAAAGACATTCTAAAAAAACTTCATTTAAGACTTTCGTAAAAGAAAAATCTCAGTAGAGTGACTATCGTGTATCATCAGATATTGAACTAACCTCCCGAGACATGAAAACCTCATGTATCTTCCTTATGGCAAGTTCATTTCATGAAAATTCACTAAAAAATGGCTTTAGAATGTCTCAATTCCTTTTCTGATCAACTATCATGCAATCCCAAACACTGAATATGAGATCTGAGATACAAAAAGTTGAAGCATCTCCCTTATATGATGTCCGAAACATGAAAATTAATTCGAAATCGGATTCAGAATACCTTAATTCCTTTTTTCTAGAGTTAAACTTTAATTTATTACTAATGTAATAAATCCAAAAAAAGTGGGAAAACTTACTTTATAAATTTTTTGGACCAAAAACTGACCCAAAACACGTCAAGGTACCCTTACGAAAAATCTAGAATTTTTGTGTTTTTTAGGAATTTACTATAGCAATGTCTGACATAGGCGACACGTCAATGCGTGTGGCGTTGTTCCACACATGTGTGGCACGTACTAGCGACGATGCCAGCCAAATGCCTCTGGTGTGTGCACGTCATGCACAAACGCCTGGCTACTTTCACCTCCATGTGTCTCCCATCGTTTGGTGCCACGTGGACAACCCGGATGGGCTCCTGTACGGCATGCGCTCACTGCCCCAGCTCGTGGGAATGCGAGTTGCAAGTTGCTTATGCGCTGCACCTGTAACACGTGTCTGTCGCTCCGTGGAACGATGTGTCATGTCGCTATTGGCGCATATATGCATGCACCCTTGTGCACTATAGCACAGTTAGGCGCGTGCAGTTGTCTCCACCCAGTTCCGACACCAAAGGTTATTTTCAACGTCCCAAGACTCCATTTTTTACTCTGTTTGGCCCGTTTTTTGTAGCTAGCCTTATGTATACCACTTCTATGTAATTATATACGTAAAAAAAGAATCAAAAATGGAGGAGAACCATATATGATGAAAAACCAAAAAACTTTTATTTCCAACGATCCAATCATGTAACCGCTCTGATACCATATGTAATATGTAGTATAGACTTTATTATGTACCCCAGATCTACATGAAAGGATTAAAAATGAAGGTAATGTAGAATACCCGATTTCGGTTCCATCTTTGATTTCGATGTCCATTTCGAGCTCCAAACGTCTTTGAATCTCTTGGGACCTTTAGGGAAAGTATTTCCCAACATGTGGTTTAGGCCTTTATATAGTTTTCTCTATAAGTAAGCTCCTCTAACGAGTCAAGGATTCTTTATGCTTACGATTGATATGAGCAACTGCAGGAGACCTTAACTTTTATATAGCTTCCATATCGGGCTTCCCCATCACATGGTTGATATGGACTAAGTCCATACTAAAAGGGATCTATTTTTCACACGGACTTCGACCCATTAATCTAGATCATTTATTTGGCCACTTTATTATCTTTATCTATATCAAATTATGTAACTTAACCGATAATTTATTTAAAACCAAAAAATGCAATTGATGTTATCCAACTTTATGGGAAAGGACAAAAATGTCCAACATGTACAAGCAAAATTGATTTATTCTTTCAATTTTCTTGTAAACAAACTTAAAAGTATCCATTTAAATTTATACAATCATCGAACTATTCTAATAACACATGTTAGATATAACATGAATCTTAGTAATCTACCTAGGATTAACCATAAACTTATGTAAACAAAGAAAATATAGAAAATTACATATTTTGTTATCCATTACTTGATGAATAAGTTGCAAAACTGCTTGAATAAGCTGTTAGATTCTTTAAACAAGTTGCTTGACTTATGAAGAAGTTGCTTTATATATGAACAAGTAGTAGAAACCTTCAATTAACCTTTATAAAAATTATATAATTTTATGTCAATAATGTCTTTTTGTGTCTTTTTTAATACATTAGTCTCTTAAGGAGTTAAAGAAACTGTTCATCCACGAACTTATTTAAGCAAGTTACAGGAAACTAGGATAACTATTTACTGTAATCTTATTAGATCTATTATCACAGGCCTAATAGATATTGAACTTTAGTCTACTTAATCATATTTTTTAGGGTTAATTATCAAAAAATTCAAACTTTCATCAATTTTTTAATTATAGCCCAAACTTCAAAAAGTAGTAATAAAATACTCAAACTTTTAATATTTTCAATTCTAGCTGACGATGTTTTCGTTAAATTTATTGACGTGACTTATCATGTATTTCAAAAACCTTAACTATTGATACTCGTTAGCTAAAATTAACACAACAAATGAAGATTAATGAAACGATATTGTTTGATCATATAATTAAAACAACGTCGTTGTTTTAAAAAACCTAAATCAGATTACACAGCTCAATCAGATTACGTAGGCTTGATGACTTTACACTTTGATTTCAGTTTTTTCTTTCGTTTTCAGTTTGTTTTCTCAACGTCCTCATCTTTAGATTTTCAGATTACTGGATGCCCTCACACCAAAGGCATCTGGAGAACAAACTAAAAACGAAGAACTTACTATGTAGTACGTTATAATGCGAGAATAGTTTGGAAATTCATAAGAACAAACAGATAACAAAATGCTGAGGGTATCGAGAGAACAGCAGATAGCATCATATTAAAATTGAAGAAAATTAAAAGTTTAAGCATTTTATTGCTACTTTTTAAAGTTTGGGCTAGAATTGAAAATATTAAAAATTTGGGCATTATATTGCTACTTTTTTAAGTTCGAGCTATTATTGAAAAACTAATGAAAGTTTGACTTTTTTATAATTAACAAAAGTTTTTATTAGGCTTCTTTATTATCTTTAGCCCAAATCAAAACCAAAATGTTAACTTGAATTTTTATAAAAATTCATAATACATAATTGTCTAGAAGGAATTTAAATTCCAACGAGAAGTTTCCTCCAATTCTTCCTGATAAGTTGTAGTTGATGGGAGCTTTGTTGGTAGCTCGTTGGACAACATGGGTGTCTTTCAAGGTTCCTTCCGGTACAAATTGGTGGCCACGGACCAGGGTCTCATAGTAGTGTGAGGCATTTTGCGTGGTTTATCAATGCTTACTTGGTCCGTCAATTTGGACTTGGACCGCCTAAATTATCTGGAGGGTTACTTGTCCAAGAACATGATGAACTCAGTCCTATGTAGTGTTTCAACATTACTAATGGGCTTAATTCGAATGCATGGGCTAAAAATGAAATTTATGAAGGTCTATTTAATGTAATGTAGAGTTGCGGATGCCAGTTTTTTAAGTCCTACTTTTGGAATTTTTTTCTCTGAATGTAATTGGAGATATGCTAAGCAGGTTCTGGTATTCCACGTCAGCTAGGCAGCAGAAGTTCGCAACAAGGCAGAGGCGGGAGAATAAACCGGGTCATATGCTTGATAAACCTTTGAAAATGTATTGTTAAATTATTATAATTTAAAATATCATACTTTGGCATGTTATGTTTTAATTTCAGGGTAATGTCTACGACGAGATATAATTAACTGGCAACTGGCAAGTGGCGAAGAGGCGATTTTGGACCGGACCAGCATTGAAGTATCAGGAGAATCTAAATGCTTGTAGGTCCCTTCACATTACGCTTTGTGTCATGCCATGACACTGACATAGGCTGTGCCACTTGATACGACGGTCTTTGTTAAAGGGGACGAGAGATCTGATGTGTCCATTAATTGTTTTCAATCTTGTGCCACCAGATTTCATCCGTGGAGCGGGTCCCATCCCTTGTTAAAGACATTTACATAACAGTTGCGGATCGCATTGTCCTTCTCTTTCATGCCCAATTTTTCTAAAGGGTAAGTTATAAAAGAAATTCTAAATTTTACTATAATAATCTAATTTTTAAAAGTTGAATTCAGATACTTTAATTTTTAATTTTTATAAAATAATATGCTATTAAACTATTACGAATATGGTTAGTCGCATCATCTTTTTATATATATATGATTGACACATATATAATTATTGTCTAGTATCAAATTATAATTTATTTAAAAAAACTAAAATAATGAATAACAAAATTTTTATAACAACCAAAACTCTTAACATTCTCCTTGCGCATGTTTAATATTGCAAGTCAATTCCCATTTTTGTTCCAAAATCTGTGACCAATCAGTGTTTGATTCGATTAAGATTTGTTTAGGGTCTTAATTGCTCAATTAGATCCTTTTTGCTTTGCGATTGATGTGTCTCGCTCTAATTAGATCGTGGATATTTTGCTTGCGTAATTTGCGAGTGAGAAGATAGAAAGGCATAATACAGAGGGAACGAAGGAGCAAAGCAAGATCAGTAATTTTGTTTCTTTGAAAAAGACACTAATTGATCGATCAACGCATACTGTAGTTTTATTACGATCTCCTTAACCTTTATCAATGTTCTTATTTGTTACTATAATTTACGAGTTAAAAAAGCAATTTGGATGTAAATTTCCACTGATTCCCTAAGAAAGGTAAAAGAATGAAATGGAAAGGATTGTATAGTCCTTTGCTTAAATTACTAGTTTTAAATTAAATTAATATTTATTTTTAAATATTAATTGACATATAGCAATGATAGTATAAATATCAATCACTTGGAAAAATTTAGATGAAGGGATATGTTAAAATTGAAGGGCTTTAAATTGAGTGGAACTAAGATTAAATACTTAAAATATAACGTTTCAAGCCATAGGATAGCTTTTGATGTTGAAATAAAAATTGTTTCAAAAGTTATATTACGAAAAAAGAATTTTAAGTGCTTAGGGTCTATCATCTAAAGTCATGGAGAGAACGATGAAGACATTATCTGCCATATTAAATCAAGATAACTTAAATGGAGAACTGCATCAAGAGTTTTATACGACAAAAAATATATCATTAATGTTAATCCATTCTTACATAATCAATAGCAGGATCTTAGAATCTAATAAAATTTCACAATAACATAAGCGTACCTTGATCCATTGTATTCCCGATAGTAGACAATCTTCACTAATCTTTGCAAGATCTTCTT
>JANZLD010482277.1:0-14897 GCA_026413575.1 Erythroxylum carthagenense
GAAAGGGCCCGAATGGCTATTGAAAATTGTGTTTATTGAAATTGTTTATGAATGAATGTGGGCCCAATGTGAGTATCATTTCCGCATATATGATTGTGGTTTAAAAAATATACCGGTTTTCAAACGATTAAGTGACTTAGCACATCACCCTCGCTGGGCACGGACTCAGATATCACCATCGATGTCGGGTTCGGGTCTTGTGGGAGTGGGGTGCAACAATATAAATGTGCTTTAACACATTACTACTAGTATTATTTGCGAATTCAACACAAAAATCTCAATAAAATGATAATCATACAATTCACAATAAATCATACAATACATAATAATAAATTAACCATATGATCTAACAAGCCAAAATATTTGTTATAGCTTTGATAATTTTATCAAAACTTTTCTTGAATTAAACTTTATTTAATACTAATGTAACAAATCTAGAAAATTTTAAGAAAGTCACTTTATGAGTTCACAAGACTAAAAACTAACCTAAAATAACTTAAAGGACCATTTTATAAATTTTGAGTTTTTTTTAATCCTATAGAGTGTTGACGTCAACACGTGCACATAATTAGTGCTTGTGTGTTCTACACACTTGAGGCCTTGTGTGATTCCAAATGTGTGAGGTAAGTGTAAATCATATTTGAGATGCACACCAATGCATAACTACACCCAAATTAAATCCTAAACTTCTACGAAAAATCAAATATAGAATAGGAGAATATAGATTGTTCCCACGAAAACTTCTTATCTATTAACCATTATGTAATAAACTAATTAATGAAATAGGGACTTATGATAACAAAAAATTTTATAACAAAAGTTGACAAATTAAATTTGGTAAATAATGAAGGTAATTTATCAATAAAAATAATCTTGGTCTATGATCGTAACCATTATAGGAATCATGATTGATTATTGATACGAAAGAAATTTTTTATTAATCAAATACTCATTATAGTACTCAATACATGCCTTTGCTTTTAATTAGCTAATTAGAAACATATAATCTAATTAACCCTTATTAATTATACACCAAATCTCCACCACATAATGTATACAAATGCATAAATTAAAAAAGACTTTCATTAGAGGTTGTAATGGTATTGCAAGTTAAGGTGAGGAACAATGGATAAAAGAGGTTGAAAACATAAATATTAGCAAAGCATTTAGACAAAATTAGGGAACGCTAGTGTAGATCAAGTCATGAAAGTTACCTCCCTTGAAAGAATTCAAGTGTTATCTTTCTAAAAGAAAATGGAACATAAATGTCTTATTTTCTTGCTGCCACTAAAGTGCCTTATTAAATGCGAAATAGGTATAATAATATAGCTTAGTACCTTGCGAGCCACAAGGGAGAGAGCATTCTAAAGAGTTAAAAAAAGGAAGAGAGAGAGAGAACAAGTGTCAAAATTAAAAATCTTGCTACATATATAACCTTTTTAGCTTTGATTGATGATCAAATGACCTCTAATCGACTTAAAATTTTAGTATGATGTTTCTAAGATTTATCTCTTCATGTTCAACAGTTAAATTCTTGTTTTGAACTCTATAGATTCGTAATCTTTGTCCAATCTTCCTTGTATATGGGTTTTACGTACATTTGCCACTTTCTCTTTTTAGGTGACGATTGTCTAGACTTGTTATACTAAGGTTCATCTCTAGTAGTTGTGTTTGCCTCTAGTTGAAAGGTAGGGAAAATAATTTATTATATCCACTTATGTGTTGTTGATTAATGAAAGTTTTGTTACTATTTATAAACGATCTTGTAATTTCCTCTCACATAAATTCCACTACAAGAATACAATTCGTGACATTTTATTAATAAAACGTCACGAATTGTAAAAAAATTTTGTGACATTTAAAAAATGTCACAAATTTATAATACTTTTTGCGACGTTGTTTTTATAAAAAACGTCACAAATAAAAAACCAAAATGTTTTATTGAGTAAAACTTTGCTGATGCTTAAGCAAGCGCCTTTGGTCTTAAAACATTTCGCTCCTTTTGTTTCCCCCAAAACTAAGGCAAAACTCAAACACTTTTGTCAAATGAATACGTATTTACGTGCGTGTAGATGTTCAGTTTTGTTTGGTATAATAGAGAAAGTGGAGACCACGAAATTAGCACCTATAAGATGCTACAAGTGTGGGCATCCAGGCCATTGGTCCTGTGACTGCCCTGATTCAAACTCCAACACCAATCCCAATCATACCACCGTTTTTCTTCAAACAAATTCAACACCGCAATTCCTAAATATGCCGCCGCCGATAGGCCCAAGAAAGTACCCAGAATTAGACCCAAGCTTACTTCTGAAATCCTCCTCGGAGACGACGGCCTTCGATATTTGCTTCGCTATTTCCCTCATCACTTCAAGTATCATGACCGCGGATACGAGGTACTTTGAACCTCACCCATCGGCAATTTACCACTGTTTCTCTTTATTCGATTTCTTTGTGTCGGGTGATTTGAATCATAAATGAGTTGGGGTTTTTGTACGTGAAATATTTGGGGAACTTGATTCGATTGTATAATGAATGGCACTCCCAATGAAAGCAATGAAAGCAAGGTAATTCCTTTCATGTTCTTTCTTCTTGTTATTGCTGCTTGTTTCATAATGAGATACGTTGTTGTTTCTATTGAGTTTGTTTAGGTTTCTCGCTTGTTTGTGTTTTGTTGCTTGGAGTTTCATATTCAGCAGGACTAATGCTTGATTTTTAGGAAAAAATGTTTTTGTGAACAGGGCTTACTGACTTAGGATTTTGAATTATGGTTCGAAGTAAAATGGCTTTATCTCTGTCTCTTTCACTCTGTCACTTACTCTTATCCTGTTTTTGAGTATAATCCTTGATTTTCCAGTTCTTGTTGTTGCTTGTTATCCTTCATCTTAGTGATTCCAAGCCTTAAAGCACAAAAAACGTCGCAGATTCTTTCATATTCTATGACGTTTTTAAAATGTCGCGAAATGTTAGACAATTTGTGACTTTTAAAAAAAACGTCGCGGAATGTCCAAACTTTCAGTGACGTTTTTATAAACGTCGCGGAATGTCAATGTTTTTCGTGATGTTTTACATAAAACGTCGTAAAAATCTTTTACCTACACCACATTCCGCGATGTTTTTTAAAACGTTGCAAAATACATTCTGCGACGTTTTTAGACATTCTGTGACGTTTTAAAAACGTCGCAAAATGCCTTATTTTCTTGTAGTGATTGCTAGACATCAATTTTTATATATGATTATAAAATATTTAGTTGGAGAATTAAAAATAAATTAAAAGGAGTTTTAATTTATCTAATTTTAATTATAAATTGGAATTATAGTTATAATCATTGTCAATATATTAGGAACTTAATGGGTCATATATTAAAAAGCAACTTATGAAGGAAAAATCAATTTTAATTAAGTTGGATTTAATTATAAAGTTTGAGAAATTTTATGAATCAAATATGATATATTTGGTTTTATTAAAATTAAATTAATTATAATTAGATTAATTATGACTTTAATTATGCTTAAGGAAATTAATTGTAATAAAAAAATTAGAAAAACCGTAATACTTTTTAATAAATAACAATAAGCATCAAGGAGCTAGCACTCCTGCCTTTTTCCTCTTAACGTTGAGAAGTTGCTCTATAGATACCATTCAAGGTTAGACAAGTGAACAGCTTCTAGTTGACAAATTGGAAAACCTTTCAAAAGATTTCAACAGTAAACTCGAATAAGGTATAGTTTCTTACTTTACGATTTGTTTCGTGTTCATATTTTATTCAAATTATTCAATTATCATGATTCGAACGAAAACCACAAAAATTTTTGTTTTATGTTACACCTGTAATTCGATCACAGTTGGTTTCCAACACTTACATATGTTGATATTTGGAACCAGGGTCTAAGAAATTGACACTAAATATGAATATGTTAAAGCCTATATTGCTTACTAGACAAATATCAATATTGAATGCTATATCAAATAATGACATGTTGCAGCATGTGTTCATCGTGAAATGATTTCAGTTAATTACATATGAGTTTTATGATTGAAAAATATTTTTATTGTGCTTAACAATGATTTTTAATAGCATCTAGCAATTAAACCATATTTATATTGACTTTTATTAGTTCAAGAAAACATAATTATGAATTGATTAACACATTAACATTAGGAGTTGTATAAGATGTTAAAGATAGAGTCCAACTCTTATAAAATTTCACATAACTTTATGCATTCTTAAAGTTGTAAATAGATAAAGTTACCGATTAATCAATTTGAGGAGAGATGATTATACATCGAGAGAGTGTAATTCATTAAATCAAGAAATTTCATAATTTTAAGTTATAATAGCTTCTGAAATAACTAGATCATAAATATGAAGATGATGTAAGGGGGAAGCCCTTATCTAGATGTTTTATTATATCTAGTATTTTTTCGTTAGTGATTGCTTTCTCTTGTTTCATTGGGTATTAATCAGTATTAATATAATTTTAAAATTAAATTATATTATTTTTAAAGATATCATTAATTAAATAAAAAATAAAGTGATTCAGTGGAACGACAACAAATATTAATAAAGTTTGCCTATCACCATGAGATAAGCCTTTGTTTTCTAAAGATGTTTATTTTCCGCGAAATTTGTAGATGATAGGCTACCAATTGTCATTGACGCATGAACGTACCAACAAATCAAGATAAAAGTTAAGACCGATAAGATTAGCAAAACTTGAAACATCAAGCCTACCAATGGAACAGCCAAATACTAAGTCAAGGTATTTGAATACTCGTTTGTTTTCCAAATACTAAGTCAAGGTATTTGAATACTCGTTTGTTTTACTTTTGGTGAAGATAATTAGATCGTCTGGAAATTAATGATGAGAAATCTTTAAATTTCAGTTGAAATTCCACTAAGTTTAAGCCGATAGCTTTGAAAGCTTCTAGTACTTAAAGAAAAGATGACAATATGGAGAATCAGCGATGAGCATATAAAATTGTTCGGAAAGAGAGAGACAGTGAACAAAAAGCCCTTACTGTCGAAAGCATTCCTTGATCCGTTTTATTACAATAATTTAAGTTATTATGTGAAGCCAATTTAATTAATTTCATATATTTATTAACATATCTTTTTAAGTGAAAGTTTTTTGGGCTTGAAATTTATACAGACTAACTCTATTTTGTGCTGAATAATAGGTGAGTGGTAAGATTTGAACTCACGAATACTTGGTCGCAAAGGCTCTGATACCATATTATGTGACCATTTTATTACAATAATTTAAGCTGTTGTGTCAACTTAATTAATTTTATATATTCACCGACACCAACTTTTTTTTAAAGTTGAAATTCATTTTTTTCATAGGGATTTATGAGAAATACTGTTAAAATTGTCGTAAGGTATAGTTTTAATAGCATTCAATTAATATTTCCAGCCAAGAATTTCAAGTTTGAATTTGTAGATATGTCATAGTGAACAAAAGAATAGAATTTTAATCCGATTACCTATCCACATTGCATAAATATAAATAAAAAGTTGTGTATAATCGATGACTCCATCTCAACTTTTGCAAAGCAAGAAGCCTTACATATTGAAATTTGCCCCTGCCGTTGTTTCTAAACTTGTTGATCTCAAAATAATGATAAGTTTGAGTGAAATCTTAAGTCAATTCCTTTATGTTTAAGTTAAATTTTGCTCCGGGTTAGAAGTTGGATTTCAAGGTTAAGCCTGAAAGTTCAGAGACCTTGCATCAATTTGTGAGAATATACATGTCAAGTGACATAATGTTATGTTGTGTACAATTCAAACCCCTTTAACAATTGCTAATTTATTAACACCTAAAGAAGAATACTTTGACTTCTTTTGCTCTTGAAAAGAGAAAAAAATATATATATATACCTTGAACACATTTCACAATTGTTTCTGTCACCTGTCTTGGTTCATTGCTTAGGATGGTATGGAGCTAGTTTAACGTTGATCTAAGCAGGGAAATGGAAGTCTACGTCTATGGAATTACTTTGCACTTCCCCTTCTAAAGATGTTTGGTAAAGTTGACGTGGAAGCGTTCAATCATCCAACCAAGCCTCAAAAGTTACCAAACCATTCTAAATTATTCTAAAGGTGCTTAAACTTGAGTCAATTGTAACAGACAACATTAGTATCCTCAGAAGCATTCGTTAACTCATCCATAAAATGTACATTAAATGTGAGAAAGAAGTCGATATTGCAAGTATCTTCAAGACAGCAAACGTTCCAAAAATAACTTTCAAGGTAAAATTAATAATTAAAAAATTTGTTGAAGACGATAAAGAAATGGATACAAATATTTAAAACAAGTATTATCAAAAAAATGTTTTTCTTATCTTTAAAATAGAATAAAAGTTTTGATTCTATATAAAAATATAATTAGAATAAAAAATGGTAAATGATCGTTTGCTTTTAGATTTTGTTTTTTATTTTTAGTTTATATTTTTAAATAAAAATAAATACATATTCAATTGTTAATTAATGTAAATGTAGTTATGTTTGACTATTAATAATAATTATATTAGATAAAATTTAATAATAAGTTATTTTTATTAGTTAAAAATCAAATATTTTATTAAAATAAATAATCTAATATTTATTTTTATTTTATAATTATAATTAATTATATTATATATAATTATTAAGTTAAAATTATTTTATCATAAAATTAAATTTAATTATTCATAATTCTAATAATTAATTATTGAATCTTAAATTAAAATATTATTCATAAATTCTTATTAATAGTTAATATTAAATAATCAAATAATATACATTTAGTTGATACTAAATCAGATTATAAAAACAAAAATATATCACTTTTTATTATTTTAATCATAGAAATGAAGTCATTACTAAATTTTAAAACAAAAATAAAAAATATGAATGTAAATAAAAATGGGCAATCTATAAACACATATAATTAGAAAATAGAAATATATATTCACGCAATTGGAAGACATGTATTATCAAAAAGTAAACTTTCCTCTATGACAACGAAACTTGACATCATGTAGCATACGTACTACGGTCTATCTCTATAAATATAAAATAATATATGATTATTGTAACATTATAGCCTATGAATAGTGACACACATAATTAATGTACCAACTATGACTTTTGGTGATTGTAATTAAAAACAAATTTTGAATTTGAAAATTTTGTATGCAACTTGACATGAGTTAGGTAACTTATATTAATAAGATACATTTAAGGACTAGCATATCATTAATAGCTCCTTTGTAACCAGATCATATGTTAAAGTCATGGAAATAATTTTTTCGTAAAAATATAAAGCGAAGATTGCATATATTATGACCATCTTCAGATTTTCATAAAACGGGAAACCTTATTCACTTGGTATGTTAACTTTGTTTTATTAATTTTTTTTCATTACTAGCTCTTTGAAAATTTTGAACTTGAATTTGGAAAAAGAAAATAGAGGAACAAGATCTATCTCTTTATAGACTTTCTTAACAATGATTAAAAAATTAAAATGTGATACTTCGCTTAGAAACTCCTTAGTTATTAATGTTATCACTTTCTATACTTATGATCTGTGTCAAAATTGGGTCAATCTCAAGTAAATTACTTGGTAATTTACAGTTTTGTATTGTTCACGACTGCTCAATGCTTCTTTTAGGTAGACTTTGAAGAAATTGGGTCAATAATTAAGTGAGATAATTACAACTTAATTTAATATTATTTAATCATCAATTATTTGAGTGTTGTCGTCATATTCAGTTGTTTTCAACCCTTTTATAAAAATAAGAATTCAAACTATCATATGGCTTACCCCATCAAGTCAGCTCACATATTAATTAAAAAAGTTTAAAATAAGTTGGGATCATTATTACTTTAGGTCCGGTGAATAATTAAGTACAAATCCTAAAGTATGTAAGTTGGACAAACAAGAAGATTAGTACATTATTAAAGAGTAAGATTAAGAGGTGAAGAAGATGGTTGGCTGTTTTCAGACATTAATCCTTTTGCAAGCTATTTTCAGAAAGCGTATAGTTACGACCTGATCAAGACTCGGAAGAAACTCCAAACTTGTGGCCAGGCCAAATGTATATTTTGATTCAAAGATTTGAAATTTGGAAGGTGGGACATAGTCTCCTGTAAAATGTACGTATAGCTTCCAAAAAACTTGTATGACTTTGTAAGCAGCTGCTATGCACTTTCCATCGATTCTTTACGCATGCTTCATTTGTCATCGCTTAGAAGCAAGTTGAAAAAAAAAGTGAAAAAGAGAAAAGCCTGATGTGGGGCGTGTACATTTCACAGTTATATTCTCTCTTATCGCCCTCTTTGCCTTGCTTCTCAAGGGACTTTATGTCTCTATATAAAGTTCTACTCTCTGATATCTTCCCCTGTACCCAACCCCAACACCCTACTCAAAGCTTACAATGAAATTAAGCTACAGCTCAAGTGTTCATAACGCCCACAAAACGACGGTGAGATGTCTCTCCCTTGCAGTATTCATCTTTGCTAGTGTTCCTCGGAAAATCTATACATGTTATTACTAATGTGGCGGATATCTCATGCAGCAGTGACTTTTCAGTCGGCAGTAACTCCTAGCCACAAACCAACTTGAACAAAAACATCTTGTTACGATAGGATTATATCAAGTTGCTCATACAGAAAAATTAATGTAATTGATACTACCTTCTGTTCTTGTATGCATAGATAGTGGAGATGAGGGTACATATGGATTGCGCTGGCTGCGAGACCAAGATAAAGAAGGCTCTTCATAAACTAAAAGGTACATATATATATATATATATATATTGATTATACGTATAAGCTTAATCATTTTTATTACTTCCATTAAATTGATAGTAACCATTCTTTACGAGCTCAATTAAGCTTTCTGACAATTCGTGTTACTGTTGTGGTTATGGCATCAGGAGTTGATGACGTTGACGTAGATATAGCTATGCAAAAGGTAACTGTCATGGGATGGGCAGATCAGAAGAAAGTCCTCAAAGCAGTGAGGAAAACAGGAAGAATAGCAGAGCTCTGGCCATACCCTTGCAATCCCGAATCCTATAATTACTACCAACGTTACTACTACAACAACTATTCTAGGCAGCTACAACAGCCTGAGATTGATGACTCATTCACCTACAATGGCGCAGTAATTGGATCTAGCATTTATACAGACTCTTCTTCCTACAACTATCGCAAGCATGGCTACAATGACCTTGATTCCTATGGTTATTATCAAAGACCACCCTATTCAACGTTGGTTGATGAGCAGGCCAGTTCCTTGTTCAGTGACGAAAATCCCCATGCTTGCATGATTATGTAATGATTTAAGTTGTTTTAATATCAAAACACTCATATTCAAGAATTTCATCGGTTTAATTAGAGTTTCAATTGTAGAATTCGTCACTTTGTTACCTTAGGTTTTTTTAGGTTGTCTACCCATTCCCACTTGTCAAATAAAGTTCTGTAATGACTCTTTTTGGATGTCATCCGTCTATGTCCTTCACTAATTTTTTTATTATAGTATTAATGAATTCATTCCAAATTTAACCGACAATTAATTTGGTTGATATCGCTTTTTAAATTTCTTAGTATTACTCACATGTTCAAATAAAGCGATTATATAAGAAACTTCACCGATTTTAGTGGAAGTATAAAAGAATATGTTTCATCCTTCATTCCTCGGTTCATATATATAGCAAATCTTAAATACTTATTTCCCTCTCACACCAGTTTTAATAAAATATTTGTTGGATTAAGTTATATTCTCTTTTATTATTATGTTTTTTTAATGATTGTCTTACATGAATTTTTCATAACTATTCATTAGAACAAGAAATTTATTTATTAGTATTAAAATAAGATACAATATATAAATAGCGAGATAGAAAGTTAAGTCACATGATATGTGATAATTTATATGAGTTTTAGACCACAAGGGCGCGGTGTAATTGTAGCTAATACTAGCAAGTACAAATCGATCCCACAAGGACTATAAGTACTAGTAATAACTTATTAATTCAAGAATATAAACATATAATTAAATTTCTACAAATCCATAAATAAAATTGAATTAAATAAGGGATCAAATCAGATCATCCATCTAACTTAGGGTTCATCCTACTAGGCACTAAACAAACTTAATTCCTAAACATATAAAATGAAACAAACATTAAAATTTTAAAAGAATAAACAAAATGAAAATAATTTATAGATATGTATATCCCCCTTTCTCTAGTAAAATCACCTTGGATCCTTAATGAAAGGATGCTCTATATTAGATATCTTAAAGTAATCCTCGTGTTTACATCACCCTAAGTTCATAATTGAATTTTTTGCTCTAAATCTGGTCTCTAATTCTAATTCTAGTCTCTTCTCCCTCGTTTCCTTTTCATAATTACATTTTATATTTTTAAAAAATTAGAGTTTCTGGATTATACCGATATTGCAAGAGACTATGTATATCAAAACCTCTTCATAATTATGATTTTACACGTTCTCAGTAACTTAAACATGTAAGGGACACAACTGCGTATGTTACTTATATGAATATATAGCTTTCTACGAATGAAAACAGCTTATTCGAAGCTCTTCATGTTTACAATCTCTTACATAGTCCCTTACAAAGCCATATTTGTTACTTATAAGGGCATATACATCTTCACACAGGTTTGCATCTTTAAAGCAATTATAATTCTTTTGTTTTATGCCACTATTTTACTCAAATTCTTCTCCTTTTGATCTATGATGACAATTAAGACTTGAAAACATATTTAAAATAAAATAAGTACCAAAAAAGCGTAAAACTATCAAATAACAAACAAAATACACTCAATATAGGCATAAAAATATAGTACAGTAATCGTTTATCAAATATCTTTAAACTTAAGCTTATGCTTGTCCTTAAGCAAATCATAATCCAAATCATCAATCTTAAAAACATCTATCCTTTATTAATCTCATCAAGTCCATTAAGATCTTAAATCTTCATATCATATTAATCAAAATAACATAAAACTATATTCAAGTTATCCTAGAACTAATTTTCTTAAGTCAATGTCAATAGCATTCACATTGATAATCTTTTTGAAATCAAAAACACAAATTTCACACCCTTACAAAGGATTCACTAAATGTACTCAAAGTATTTAGGATGAAAAATATAACAGACTCTCAAATAATTGCACAGAAGGGTTATTAACTATCAGCTTACAATAAAAGCATATCTACATCACTTATAAGTAAACTAGAAACAAAAATTAAAAAAAGTCTTTTAAATAGAATGCAATGAGGCTTAGGTAAAGATATGGTAGGGATAATTAAAAAGGATAATGATGTATAAGAAAATTTACATAAACAAGATTACATAAATTTTAGCTTTTCATAGCATAGGTCCTTTAAACAATAAATTCAATGGTACAACACTAATTATTCTCACTCTCTAACAAATATTACAACTTTTTTCTCTATTTGTCTTTTTTTTAATATGCTTGCAACAAATAATTTTCAAATTTTGAGCTTCTTTGAGAAAATCTAGAGAAAATACAAAATTATATAAATGAGGCACTCGAGAAAAAACAAATTTCAAGATCACTACAAACCAACAATCATAGAAATGTTGGACCATTTCTTTAACATTCTCAATATAACCCAAGCTTCAAGTAAACAAGTAAATTCAAATTCCTTTAGGTTTCAAAAATAATGAAAATATTTTCAAGAAAAAGGATAAATGCTACCAATATGGTTATAATCATTCAAGAAAAAGGCTTAGTCTAAAAAATGTTTACTCTTAACTTAAATAGATAACAACTGGGAAAGAATTTAACACATCAATCAAGATTTTATACTATTTATCCAATTATAAAGTTCATCAAAAGTTTAGGCATCTAGCTACTTATATTAATTCATAAATTAATTCAATTTTCTCTACAATCTGTCAAATTTTAACTTAATCCATATAATTTAACTCAAAACATAAAATAAACATATATGAAAAAGATGCTTCAATTTTTAAATATTTTCTTAACCGTCATTGAGTGAAAAGTAAATCATTAACTTTATAATTAATATAAGAGTATTTAGAAGTTTATTTGAAAGGTCACATAAACTTTTGACTAAAGAGTAAACCACTTGTCATAAATACTCCTTATTACTCAATTAGGTCATTATTTCAAATAGTTATTAGCACAATTTTTCAACTTTCTTACTTAGTTTGAAGCGAGTAGAGTGAATTTATTTAATGCTCAAATTTTTACAATATTTTCTTTTTTGGGAGGATAATGAAGGTGCTTAAAAGAAATTCATATCTAACTTAATTTTATGTATAATTTATACAAAAGTATCACAGTACAAATCCAATATCTATTCTCAAAATTAACAAAACAATTTGAAATTAATTTAATCATTAAAGCTCAATTAATTGCCTAAACAAATCAAATCACAATAATATCTAAACTCATGATAAATCATCTTGATCAATTCTAAAAAATTTCTCATAAATTTTCTTTTAAGCTAATTGTAATAAAACTATTAAACATAATATTTATTTCCCTCCCCCGTAAATTGTCCTTAATATACCAAGTATGCAAGAATAATGAAAATTATAAAAAAACAATAAAAGAGAGGTAAAGATACTGGTACTCATATGATAACAAAAAAATTGTCAACCTTATCTAATGCCATTAATATCTATCCAAGGTCAATGAAATATGATCTCTACTTTATAGGTGTATAGGGGTATTGCCAAATCTTATCTCAAGTAGAATAATCATGATCCAATCTTGAAAGAACATCAAAATAAACTTAAGGCCATTAGTTTAAAGCCATAAAAACAAATTAATCATTATTAAAGATCCTAAAAATTATTAAATTCAAATAAAAATACCTAAATATTATATTGTCTCTTAATAAGAAAATATTATATCGTCTCTTAACAAGAACTTCTTTATGAGTTTTTAAGCTAATTTTCTTATTTAAACCATTCAAGCACCTTAGATTCACAATCAAAGGATTGCTTCCACTCTTAAAATTAAAGCCCATAGCTTCCTCACATGTTATTAGAAATGGATTGCCCATCTTCCCTTCTTCTATTTATAAGATATAGGATCACTCTTCATTTCAATTAACTGCCAATGACTCCTCAAGATTCTTTTTCCTATAAAGGAGATTCTTTATGTAATTGGTATACTTTTGCATTTTCAAAATAGTTTTAACAAGTGCTATGTTAACATATAATTCCCTTTGCTCTTTTGCAAACTTACTCAGATATGAAATCTTTGGTTTATAGTCTTTGACCACTTCCTTCATTGACTCCTCATCCTTTTTGTTTTCCTTCTCTTTCTCCTTCTTTTCATCATTCTCTTCTTGTACAACGATTTTCTTTGTCTTTTCTATCTTTGTTTCTTCAAGTTATAGCTCCCCTCCACTTTTTAAAGTTACCAAGTTCATTTTATCCTTCAAATTTAGCTTGGTGTAGCTAATCAAAGCACCTTACTATCCCTCGTAGACAAGCTTAATGAGTTATATTTAATCTAAATATCCAAGTTGTGGATGGAGGCTTCTTAATTTTTGAGTAATGTTTTTTTTATTCTAAAGTGATGTTTTAGTACTTTAGAAATAAGCCTTAGTTCACTACAACAAAAACATACATATGTAGGAGGCATTCGTGACGTCTTTCCAGACGTCACGAAAAGGGAGAAGATTCGGCGACATTGTACGCAGACGTCATGGAAAAACGAAGTGTTTGACGTCGTTTTGTTAGGAAGACGTCGTAAAATAGTAACTCCGACGTTATGGAGAGTTAAACGTCGAGAAAGGCCAGGTAATAAACGTTCTTCCTCGGGCCCCCACCCGAGCAACACGGCGTCGTTTTTTAAATTTACTATTATTCTTATAACTTATTATTATTATTATTATGTAAATAAAATTATTCTGATGTGTTATAATTTTGAAATTATATATGGGTTATTATTATTATTATTATTATTATTATTATTATTATTATTATTATTATTATCCTTTTATATGATAATAATAATAATTATTATTATTATTATTATTATTATTTAAAAATTCATTTTGGATATTTCATTTATTTTGATTATTATTTCTGTTATTATTATTAGTATTACTATGACCTTTAATATTATTTATATTATTCGTATTATTATAATTTTTTGTCCTTAATAATAATAATAACAATAATAATAATATTTCTTTCATATTTTGAATTTTAATTTATTTTCTTATACACGGTAGAATTGAAGATAAAGAGTTGCAATGCTTGAAAACTCTTATTAGCTGTATGTGGTTATTATTGGGTTTTAATGTAGGAGAAGAGAGATTGATTGGTTTGGAGTTGAATTCACGTCAATTGTTGTGTGAATTGGATTTATGAAGAAAGTGGGATTTAAACTCACGCACGAATTGAATTCATGTTATTTTCAACCTTCCAAACAAGCGAATTGAATTCAATTACAAGATTGAATTTAATTCGTTGTGTTCCAAACAACCTGTTACTTTTAGGAATACAAAAGATAATATATATTATTTTATTTAATTTATTGCTAAAATATTTTTATGTCAATATTTAGTTTAAAAATATTAACTTAAAATGATAAAGAATAATTAACAAAAAGACTAAAATATCTTTATTATTATTATTATTATTATTATTATTATTAAATTTCTTATTATGATTAATTTTATTTGTTATTATTATTATTATTATTAAATTCCTTATTCTTATTAATTATTAATTATTATTAATTTTCTACTTACTATTGTTCTTATTATTATTATTTCTATTAATTCTATTTATTATTATTATTATTATTAAATTTTATATTATTATTAATTTTATATTATTGTTATTATTATTATTATTAATTTTCTACT
>JANZLD010482596.1:0-14892 GCA_026413575.1 Erythroxylum carthagenense
GTTATGTGTATTCGATTGGTTTTGTGAAATTGTGAAAGTTATTGTGTTGAGTGTGACATGATCATGAAAAGAATTAAGATTTGAAATATGCATTCGGGTGTTCCAATTTTCAGGTGTGAATTATGCGTTATGTGGGTTTGGTTAGGTCCCATAAGTATGAGTCGAGTGCACTTGTCTCCTTTTTATAAGATTCGCCCACCTGCCCGTTAGAGGCATTGGAGCTCCGATTTCAGACTCCCATAAGTTCACGGCTATACTGGACCACTATGCAGGAAAATGTAGTACGTTCTGTTCACAGCTGCACAGGACCGCTATGCGGGAATGTGCAATATGTTCCGTTTTGGACCGACCCAAACCGTTTTGATATGTTATGTGATTTTGATTTTGTTTATATGTGTGATGCATTGATAATATGATGTGATTATGTGTTTTTGATTTTGTTTATAATGTGATACATTCACGCTTTGAATTTGTTTATGAACTGTGAGAAATTTGAGAAATTTGAAAAATGAGAAAGTTAGTTTTCAACCATGAAATTTTGGAAATTGTTTATGATTGATTTTGAAAAGTTGAAAAGTTTGAGAAATAAGCTTTGAAGAATTTCTATTATGAAATTGCTAGAAAATAGCAAATGTTTTGAAAAAGATAATTTTTGCTTATCTTTCGATTTATAAACATATTATCCACGAGCTGTAAAGCTCACCCCCTTTCATCCCCATCTCCAGGTTTCAAGAAGGAGATCGGATGAAAGAAAGACAAGGCGTTCGTCTGTTATGTTTGTTTATGATATGTTTTTTTAAGTTAGATTTTTGTAAAGATAATATTTTAGACTTATGTTGAGTATGGTGGAGAATTTTTGTGACGTTTGTATCTAGTGTATTCAAGAGTTGTGTATTGTGTATTTGGGATTATTGATTTTGGTATTGGTTATGGCATTGTAATGCCATTAAGATTTTTGTAAGCATTAATTCATAAGGTGTATGAATTATTTATTTATGTATTGAATTTGAGTTACAAAATTTGTCTATGATTATGGGATATGAATTGTGATTGCATATGAATATGATTAGTTTGGATTTGGATTTGATTTATGAATTTGCATATTGAATTGAGAGGAATATGAGTGGGATTGATTGTGACTTGATTATGAATTGAGACTTAATGAAGTGTTTTAGGTATAGAATTGTGTTTGTTTATGCTGGAATGCCAGACAGGAGGTCCGATGAATGGTGTTGCTGGATTGTGTATGACTTGTGTGAATTGGTATGATTTATAGAAGTGAGTTTAAACCTTTTGCAGATTTTCGGGTTTCTTAAAATACAACCGTTATGCTGCCCAAATTTTTGAAAAAAGTCGAATAAAAATTGGTTAAAAGATGAATTATAAGATAAGTATGAATGAATAAGAAGAATCTTATGTTTTGGGTTTTGGCTTTGAGGATGAATTTTCCAAAAGGGATATTATATTGTTTTGGTTTGTATAATTTTTAAATAAAGATGAAAAGAATGAAAAAGAAAGAAAAAAAATATACCAGAATTGATCGGCTTAGATTAAATGTCTTATGGTTTCCAACACGATAGTTTTCTACGCTATTTGTTTTCAGATGTTTGAGTAAGTTTTTGTTCTTAAGCGATTTGCTTTCGTTTTGGAAATCCGATTCTTCGATTTCACTTATGTTTTTGCTTTCACTTTATGATTTTCCGATCCAATCTTCATTGATTCGATTCGCTTTCGTTTCTTTCGCCTTTGATCCGATTTGTGTTGTGCTTTTGCTTTGGCTCAATTTCATTTGCAAGATCCGTTCTTTCGCTTCCGTTCTTTTTGTTTCCGCCACTTTGTTTTTCCAGTTTATGTATTCGTTTTCGATTTCGCTTTCACCTTTCATTTCGCTTTGTTATGGTCCGATGTTCTTTTGTTTTCCAATTTGTGCTTCCATTTTTTGTTGGGGTCCGGTTTCGAGATCGGGTACCAACAAGTGATCAAGAGCATAAAGGAATTACTCCAAATTTGTTTATTTTGTACTTTGAGTTGGTTTTGGGAAAGCACAATGTTTTAGTCGCTTTTCAAAAATCTTTTGTAATTTGAGATTTTGAGACAATGATGTAATATGGCTTAGAATGCAATTAAAGATTTGTAAAACTTTATTCTTCTGATGCTAATGAAATATGAATGATGTATGGATGACGTGAGTTGAAATTAGATATACGTGAAGAAGTTATCAACTTGAGTTGATGATTTTGAACATGAATTGTTGATATATATATATATATATATATATATACATATGTGAGATGTTATGGAAAGGAAAGATAGGAATTTTGGCTGAATAGATGTATTTGAATGTGATGAGACAAATGAGTTAAGATTTGAGAGTTTAATGAAGTCAATTTGGTAGCTGAATGGTTATACTCAGGACATTCCAAGTTTCAACAGTGCAAAATTTCAAGTCTTCCATAAGGGAAAAATTCGTATTCTGAGTTCAGGGAAAAATCTGGATTATTCTAGGTTTAATTAGAAAAATTTATCTCCAAAAAGTTGTAGCTTATCTTTCTAGATTTCCAATGGTATATAGTATGAAAATTTTGGGTATCGGAGTCAAAAGTTATGATTTTCATAAGTGGAGAGGATCCGAAGACTATATAAACTTCTTCTAGGTACTATTCATCTTACATTTTCTAGCCCTTGTTTGACCTTTTAGATGACATAATCTATCTTTAAGGTCTTTATAAAAGTTGTAGACCTTGAAGTCCTCTTTCAAATCATCTAATAATGACCTTGATCTGATATCTTTAGAGAAAATTATGCTTAAACATCTTCTATGCACTATTCATAAACTTCTTCTGGGTACTGTTCATCTTACATCTTTTAGTCCAAGTTTGACCCTCTAGATGGTAGAACCTATCTTCAAAGTCTTTATGAAAGTTATAAATCTTAAAGTTGTCTTTGAAACCATATAATAATGACCTTGGTATGATATCTTTAGAGAAATTTATGCTAATTGTTAAATATTTTCTGTGCACTGTTTATAAACTTCTTCTAGGTATTATTCATCTTACATCTTCTAGTCCAAGTTTGACCCTCTAGATGATAAAAACTATCTTCAAGGTCTTCATGAAAGTTTAGATCTTGAAGTCCTCTTTCAAAGCATTCAATAATGACATTGATCTGATAACTCTTGTGAAAGTTATGTTAATTGTTAAACATCTTCTACACATTGTTCATAATCTTCTTCTGGGTACTATTCATCTTACATCTTCTAGTCCAAGTTTCACCCTCTAGATGACATAATCTATCTTCAAGGTCTCAGTGAAAGTTTTAGATCTTGAAGTCTCTTTTAAATTGTCTAAGAATGACATTAATTCGATATTAGTAGTGAATGTCATGCTAATTGTTAAACATCTTCTATGCCCTGTTCGTAAACTTCTTCTGGGTACTATTCATCTTACGTCTTTTGGTATAAAAAAGTTACTGATCTATAAGTCCTCTTTCAAACTATCTAAGAATGACCTCAATTCGACATCTATAGAGAAAGTTATTCCAATTGTTTTGAAACAGGCTCAATATGATTAAGGACAAAATCTTGTTTGATTCTTTAGGTCATAACCTTGTTATCCGACCTCCAAATGAAGTAATTCTTGGACCCTTATATTCGTAACACATTTTCTTACCTCTCTATAAAATTTTTTAGCTTTTGATATTGAATTGAAAAAGATTGAATCAATCAAATGAAGGGTATTGGATGGAAGAGTATGAATTAGATATTTTACTAAACATATTTCGGTATTTTGATGGAATCTTAATCTGTAGAGCTTCGAATAAGATGATTTTTGTTTCTAAATAAACTAGAGACATGAAGCTTCAAAATGTTTTAAGGAATCAAATTTTAATTCTGTTAGTAAGATTTTCAATCTTTGGATGGAAGTTGAGCATAGAATTTTTGCTTCAATATAAGAATAATTAAAAAATGGGGCTCGACATTTATGGTATCAAAGAATGAAGATGAACTGAGGATGACTAATGAGGGGTTCTTTGAAATAACCCTAAAAGAAATGTGTTTACTCACATTTTATAACATTCAAGTTGGGCTCTAGAATCGTGGTCAAACAAAATTAAAGAGAACAAAGTAAATAAAATAAGGTATATGGAGCTACATATTCACGTTTACACGACGAGGCATGTCCATAATTGCACATATGTATAAGTGCGTTGATTGTCATGATCGTGCAAAAGTGCATGATCATGACAAAGGGCTTAGACTCTAGACTTGCACAATTTTGCACTTTTTCATGTTCATGATAGTTAGTTTATTGCTCCAACTTGCACGATTGTGACCCCTCCTATAAATATTCCATAATAAATTTGCAAACTTTATGCTATAAATATCCATCAATCAAACTAACTTAAAAGCCACAAAAAAATAATACAATAAGCACACAAAAGATTATGAAAACTTATATAAACAATAACATACTAATTTTAAGGCCACTAACTTGACGATTCTATTTTAATTTTTCAACCCAAGGGTAGGAAAGAAATTGCTTCCCTTTCTTGTGAGTATATTCCTTCAAAGTACGATATGCATCTATATCCATTAACCTTGAATGTTTCCTTTTTATCATTCTCCAATTTGAAAACTTTATTGTTGAGTACTTGGGTACCTTTGAAAGGACCACTCCAACTTGACTTATCCTTTGTCAGAAACAACTTCAATCTTGAGTTAAATAGCAAGAAGAAATCTTCTATCTTGAAGTCCTTCTTAATATGAGAATCATTCCATCTTTTCCCTTTTTCCTTATACAACATGGCATTCTCATAAGCATCAAATCTTAACTCTTCTAAGTTATTAAGTTGTAGGAGTCTCTTCTCACTCGTCATCTTCCAATCAAAATTTAATAAACATGATGAAAATACATAAACAAGATTATACAAAATATGATTCAATCAATCCTAAAACTCTAAATAGTTTTTTAAAAGATAATTAACTTTATTAAACAAAGACTATATACAACCTAAAAGTTACAAAAGATCTAGGTTACACAGGAGTACGATTCCTAGCAAGCAGCTTAGTTATGGTAGTTTAATCTAATAACTAGGTCTTCTTCGTATGGATGGAGAGGTTAATTGCAATTCCTCTTGCTAACATGGATAGTCTACACTAGAGTATAATACATTCATATAACATCTCTGTGCTTTTACTTTCTTGTCTAAAAATTCTGCAGTTCCTTTCTTCTAGATGTGATATATGATTAAAGTCTAGCTGATCTTTAGAGCTTTATAATCAAATTGGTTCTCCATTTTAATGTTCCCTAAATAAGTGGTAGTCTCATTCTAGGAATCCATTAATTTGTTGACGTTTAGAATGGCCTACAATCCTCTCCAAATTTTCCTAGTATACTTACACCTAGTCATGATATGGTCCATAGTTTCTAGGTATGCATTATGTAACTCACAGCTTAGAGAATTAATATAGGTCTTAATTCTATCCTTTGTGACTAGTCCTCCATTCATTCCTAGCCAAAGGATGAAAGAGTGTGCTCGACTGATATGCTTGTCCCAAACTAAGTTTGTCCACCCCACCCTTGCATTTGGTTCCTTTCGCAGAAAAATCTCTAAATAGTTAGTAAGTAAGGTGCAAAACAAATCTTAAATAACCCAAATATCTTCTCTTTCTCCTTGTCATAACTACAATAATTTAAAACAAAAGTTTCTCTTTTTTCTTTTTCAAACTAAGTTCATTTCAAGATATTTTTGAATTGATTACTTATGAGCTTATAAGGAGAATATATCAAACATTGATAAATAATAACTGAGAAGATATATCCTCAAATACATAAACTCATTCCTTCCCTCATTCTTAATAATTTTTAATATAATCAAATTCTTATATGATCAAGTAAATATAGTATTTTAGGGTGCAAAAGTAAATGTCAAGTTAATAACAAAAATAATTTTTTTTTAGTGTCTTGTAACATAGTTGAAATAATCCAACAAAAGGCTAAGGCTTAAATTTGGCTACTCTTAAAGGATAAAAATAAGGTATGGTAAAATTAAAGAAAAGGTTCAACAAAGTTGTAATCTAAGTACCTTTGTCATCTTAATGCCTTTAACTTAAAGATGTGGTCTTAGCATGCATAATAAAAGCATGTTCTATAATCATCCAACTATGTATGATAAACAAAAAAGAAATAAAAAGATATTAATATAATGATAATAAATGCTTATAGGCTCAAAACATTTAAAATTAGTCTTATATGTGAAAATTTGTAAGCACTTTCATCTAAAATTGATGATCAAAACATTTATTCTTAAAGTAGAAAGTAAAAATCTATCTAATTTAGATTTCTTCCTTTCATATTCTAGCTTAATTCAATAATTCACAATAACTAGAAAAGCTTTAAGATAAGAATAGACAATTAGAGATCATTATAAATAAGAATCAATAGATAATAATAAAAATATGCTTGAATCACAATTAAATCCATATGAAAATCAAAATACCCTTTCCTCACATTTAAAAATGCATATTGTTTCCATTGTACACAATAAAACACAAAAAAATAAAAAGATATTCAAAATGAAGAAAAGTTAAGGTGAATTGGCACTATCCTAATTTATAAACAAGTTGTTCATAATTATGGTGTGAATTCTACCCATCACCAATCATCCTTATAAAAATAAAAAATAAAGCATTAAAAAGTTTTAAGAAAATAAAAGAAAGAAAAACTAAATATATCTATGAAAATTTTTTGGTTTAATATATTAACGATAAATAAGAAAAAAAAAACTATATTAGTTTAGTCGAGATAATCCTTTGCTAACTATCAAGACAAAATAAAATAGAAAAACACATAAAAGTAAAAATCAAAGACAAAAACCAAAATTCAATTTTCTTGAGAATCTTGGATGATCTAACTAACCATATTAAAAAAATGGTCTAATATTTGGTTATTTGTCAGCTCCTGCTCTATCTTTATCCAATAATCTATCTGTTATGGGGGACTATTAGGAGGCACTACTTTTGTTGGAACTAGATCATTTGGCTACCTAGGTGGTCATTAGGATCTACCCTTACTTTTGCCTTTACCTAGGCAATTTGTTTTCCTGACGTTGGTGTTACGTTTTTACCTTCTTAATCATTATTTCCTAAAATACGAAAATAAACAAAACTTTCCAAAAAAGGGAATAGTCTATGTTATTCAAATCATGACAACATAACATACCCAAATGCAATCCCACAATTAATTAATCATGAATTAATAACAAAACCATAAATAAGACAAATAAACCTTGTCATCAAAAATAGAATATGCATTAACAAACCTGGATATTTGAATTAATCTCACCAAACTCCATACTATTTATTATTCACAAAAATACAATCAATCTATCTCAACACCCTAATTAATTCAAAAAAAACCCAAAAACTAAATTGCCCTATGTAAATTAATATAAATAGTACAAAATCCAATAAAAATTGCAATTAACATATAAACTATTGCATGATTGAATTCACACTAAAACATTTGACAAGCATATAGGGATTTAATTGCACATCAATTGATCCAAAAATTCTTATAAAATTTAAATTTAGTATGCAAAATCACCCCAAAGAAGTCAATATCCTTTAAAACTCTTCTAATGGGTAATCCCAGTTAACTCATTACTCCCATAACAGTGATTAGCTAACCTATTTCTCTCAAAATTGGTTCAACAACTTGAAGTCAATATAAATAATTCGTAAAACATACCTTAAATTGTCGAAACTTCAAGATAAATAGGTCAAAGGTTAAGTTTCACACAAGAGAAGAGTGGGTAAGTGTCGCCTAGAGGGAAGGAATAAGAGAGAAAATGAAGAAAAAGGTTTTTGGGTTGCAATTTTAAAAGGATTTGGAGCAACACAAGTGTATAGTTGTTCCAGATTGCCTTAGCATTTAACTTTAAAGAATATAGGTGTTTTGGACTTTTTTTTTTTTACAAAGGAAACTACAACACTAAATTAACACTCTGGGGTACATTACGCCTTGCGCATCTCGGCGGAGGATCTCCTAGACTCTAAAAGGAGGCTCTTATAGGAGAGAAAGGCCCGAACTGCAAACACCAGCGAGGCGAGCGAGGCTATCTGCGCACTTGCTACCTTCCCTGAAAATGTGCTGGATCTAAATCGTCCACTCCCGTTGCAACAGTTGACGGATACCTGTCACCAAAGTAGAAACCTCTGTTAGTACCATGAGTGGAGTAGAAATAATATTCATAACCTCAAGGGAGTCGACTTCAACCACGACTTAGCGATATCCCAGGTCCCAGGCTAGAGTAAGACTTGGAAGCACCCCCCATAACTCTGTAGCTAATGGCGAACCCCTAGCGAGTGTTTACCGAAACCCTCCTCGCCACTCCCCATTCTAATCCTGAATCAGCCCCCCGGCTGAAATGCAGTTGGAAGCAGGGTTTATAGCGCCATCAAAATTGACTTTTACCTAACCCGCCTCAGACTTCGTCCACCCCACGAAAATACCCACCGGTAAGCTCTAAGCTGGAAATACATAACGCTCCATCATCCTGGCCCGGGCAATCCACCCTACGTAATCTATGATATTTCTATGTCCCTCTTTTGGCCAAACAAATCCTGATTTGAATATGCTACTATTCCTCTATTTTTAGAGGAACCAGCAAGCGACACCAAAGACTGTGGCCCATACGTCCTGCTGTACCTGATCCAGCTTTGTAAGGTAACACGACAACCAAGACGTGTTATAACAAGCTTAGTATGGGCTAGAACATGAACGTGTATCTATATCATGTTTAAAAAAAGGATGGCATATTGCATGGTTGTTTCAGGACTTAATATAGTAGTGTTGATACAAAAAATTAAAATAACTAAAAATCTACATCATCATTAAGTAGGCATGTTAGTGGGTATGTATTTTTTTGTATCTTTTTACAAACAAGGGAAAAAAAGTTAGAAATCAACATAATCACCAACATAAGTGTATTAGTACTCATGTATCATTTGTTTCCTAACAAAACTTATCTAGTTTGGTGGCACGGGCATGTAGGTTACTTATAGTGAATTTAAGCAACACAATCACCAAAACAAGCATGTTGGTGCCCATGTATCTTTATTAAACTTTTTAGCACTCTATATTTGAGTGAAACATGGTCATGTTTCTGCTTTATATAGGCATATAGAAGAACATAACTAGTAACACAAGCATGGATGGGCATTTAACTCTCCGTAACTTTTATACATGGCAAAATTTCTACCTACCTTCAAATATGTAAATAAAAAAACACGCTCAAGGGAAAAAAGATGAAAAATAATAGCCATATATTATAAACTAAGACAAATTTTTATACTAAACCTTAAAATTAACATAGATATGAATTAAACTATAAAAATTTAAAAGTTAAAAACATAGAATGCAAAGTAATTGAAACAAGTTTACCAATTAAAATTAGGTTGCCTCCTATGAAGTACTTGTCTAATGTCATTAGCTTGACGTTCCCACTTTAACTGTATCTTGATTCATAGTCAGTAGCTTGCTTCCACTTATCTTCCTAATTAAGGGTTTATTAGCCTAAAAATAGGCCACAAGCTATAATATAATACTCATTTTCTTCAACATCTAGGTCTACTCAACTCCTTAAAGTTGTTGTATTCACTTGTTCCCTCAAATTTGTATTGATATATCCAGATGAAACATTTGACTACACTTTAAAAATAAACTTAATGGGTTGTTTAGTTGGAATTCCCTTCTTTTTGAAAGAGATGAATACTTCTTTAGTTTCATAGATGATAGCCTTGACTGTAGCAATAGCTTTCATAAAGAGTTCCTCAAGGTGTTAAAACTCCTTTTCTACTGTTTTTGCATAAATCAGGGTGAAATTTGATTGTTCCATGCAAAGTCTCTACCCTAGATTATAAGTATTCCTATAGGGAATGTTATGAGGCTAGTTTCCCATAAAAATTGGATGCTCCCATATATAGTCTAGTGCCTAGCATTTATGATTAGGGTGGTCACCACCATAAGTGTCATAACACATCACAAATAACGATTAAACTTCTAAATATGTGTTACCATATCTTTCATTCCAAGCTTCCAATGTTACCATAAGTGATAACATATTGTAATCCCCTATAGAATATTTTCCTCTCCAACCTTCCATATGTTTCGTAGCTATAACGATGAATGCTTGAATCCTGAAGATAAGCCACAAAAATAAGATTAAGAAAGAGAGCTCTAAAGACAAATAAACATAAAAAAGAAAACAAAATAAATTACAAAGAAAAATAATATCTAGATTAATAAAATCAAGAATTCTTAATATCCTAGTCCCCTTAATGATGTCATAAAAACTTGGTTGACTCATATGATGTTTACATATGTATTGGTTTCTTTAACCTATATATTGTCTAGGAAAATGCATCTATTTTTCTATAGTATAGGATTTTGAGGACCAAGTATCAATCTCAAAAAGACTACGATTATTAATATTGACCCTCTTTTTATTATCAAACTGGCAATTTAACGTGAAGTTGATTAATTAGATTTAAAATTAAAATAATAAACTAATGTGAGTTAACACAATTGATAAACTAAAATGGCAATTGAGTTAAGAATCAATCAATCAAACAACGATATCCGGAATTCCGATCCCCCTGAGGAGTTCGCATGAAATTATGACTTCACATATCAATTTAATCTAAAATTCATTAAAACATGGAAATTTCTCAATTATTCTAATATCTTTCTCAAGACTTTTAATAACTAATCTTAAGTTGATTAATTTAAATCTCTTTCTCATACAAAACCCTAGTATTACATTTATTAATTTATGAATTTTACTATTAGGTTTGACCATAATCTAAAAAGTTTATGTCCACTTATCTCTAGGTTTACATGTAACTCCTTTCAATTATCTTAGATTATTTTGTATAAAGGATTTCTCAATCTCAACTGCATGAAATCACATATGAATGAATATACTAACAATATCAATTCAAAAATAAAAAAGAACATATAATTAAATCTCAATAAAACTAAAAAATAAATTTAATTAAAATAAAATCTCTGCAATGTCTATCATATGGTTCATCTAATCTAGATACCATAAATAATTATGTTCCTAATCATATCCAATGTAAAATCAAAGGTAAAGAGAAAAAACATAAAGGATAACATGATTAAATCCTTTTAAGCTTCAAAAACTTCAATTTAGATCGATGAAAATCCACTCTAAAAGGGGTTTCCTTTATTGTTCTTTATATTCTCTACCTTCTCCTTTCTTTTGTCACTTAGTTTTGGTTTTTAAAATTTAATATTTAGAATTTGGGGATTTATGAGCATCAACATGGGTGTGTTATGTACTTTAAACAAATGCACATATGCATAAACACAAGCGTATATCGTTGACACGACCTACTTATCACTCAACATGAGCATGCTCCTTATCAACATGGATGAGTTTTGCATAAATCAATCATCACGCCCTTAAATTCTTTAAACACAAAATCTTATCATGCACTCTATGAGTCAGTCAAAAGAGCTCCAAATTGCTTTTAACTTTCATAAATTTTTTCCCTTTTACTCTAATTGAATGAATTAGACCCTAGAAACATCATATAAACAACTTAAGTACTATAACCAATAAAAACACTTAAATAAACTAGAAAAATTCACTAAATATAAACTTAAAAGTATGACCAAGTCAACACTTATCATTCATAAATTGAAAAGAATTTGAATGTCTTATATATATATAATGTTTATCAATCATTTGAGAATTCATTGTCTTATTTTGAGTGAGTGAGACTTTTGGTATTATTAAAATGATAAATTGAGCTATTTTAAGTTGTAAACTTCGGTTAGAGTTTTAATTTATTGTATTTAGGGGTGTTCTAAGTGGCTGTGAGATCCTTCTTACCTCAAAAAAAGATTGTAAAATGATTCCTCTTTGCTAAGTAAATATTGTATAAAAGTTATTATTTACCTTCAACAAAGAGTTATAATAAAAATCTAAGAAAGTCTTAAGAGTGGACGTAGGCAAGGGTTATTTCTTGAGCCACTATAAATTAGTTTTTATTTCCATTTCCTTAGTCTTTTTACTTCATTACATAAGTGTATTGTTAAAAGTGATTATTTCCTTTCATGTTTTCATCCATTACAATTTTGATCATTAACATACTAAGTAACTTTTAGTTTAAATTTTATCAACACCCAATTCCCTCTCTCTGCCATTAGGGGCTAACAATATTATTGGTAGTTATTAAGTAATAACATATTTGTTTCAATGTGTATTTATATGTAAAAAATATAAAAGAAAATAATAATTATTTGATAATAAATATAAAAATGAAAGAGAAATATCCTAAGTTAGATAAGCATATAAGCTTAGAATAAATAAAATATCTTAAAAAGTAAAATCAATTTTATGTATATAATGAAAGAAATATTCCAAAAGCCTGATAATCTTCATTTTGTTTATACATAAACAAAAAAACTCAACTATGGTGGTTTTGCTTCTTCTCTTGTGTGTTTTTACAAGTAATAAAAAGGTTAGCTCTTTTCAGAGTTTCCTAACTTTAAAGAACTAATATTTTTTATATGATTGATTCTTTTACATAATCACAATATTGTAGAACTTACCATCTGATCATTAGCATGTCTGATAAGCATTACTTCATAGCCCTAACACTAAACCATGATTCTACAAACCTACTTTAGTTAATTACTACCAATGGTTGGTATGCCTTTGTTAGCATGACAACTATAGCAACCTCTGTGACTTTCAAATGGTGGTGGCATAAAAGTTGTTTCATTTAGGTCTTTAGTATTCGATACTTATAGTGTGGCAAGATGCATACATAATGGCATCAGTACAAGTTATGAACTTTAATTATGCTAATAAACACTACACGGAAGCTCTCAAGTCTTTGGAAGTGGGTTTGATAATATGAGATATCACTAAGAAGGATGTTTGAGTGTTTTAAATATAGATGTTTGAAAATGGATGTGGGAACAAAGGTGAAGAGAGAACCAAAAAAGTGTTTAGTGCGGAAAATTAAAACCAATCAAGTTGGTAGGTAAGTGGGTCGAGTAACTTTTAAAGACTTATGTAGGATTATTTTTATTAACCTATTATACTGAAGTGACAATGTCACGTGTCTAATAATTGCCACGTAAATAATATTTAACAAAATTTTTATTATATACATTCATAAAGCACATGAAACTTCTACAAAATTTTTAAATCTTATAAAATTTTTATGGTTTTTATGAAATCACAGGAAAATTTAATGTAATTAATGAATTAATGAGACTAAAGGTACAAATTGGTGAATGAGTTATGTGTACAAGTTAATTATATCTTAGAATTTTCTAACTTCCTAAGCCTAAATAAACAAAAGGAACTACAATGTGGGCTAAGGCAGTCGCAATAGATCACAAAACTATTGTAATAACAGTAACAATGCTACTTCTTCCTTAATCCCTCTACGTTTTTCTAAAGAAACCTTTCAGAATTTAGCTTCCTCCTTAAGGTAACTTCTTGTTCTATATTTATTTGAATCCCTATAAGCTAAAATTGCTAATATAATTCCATTTAGGGCCAGTGAGTTTTATAAATAGGCTTACATAAGAGTCATATTAGGACATTCTTCTATTTATAATTACTATTTAATATCTAATCCCCATCTACTACCCATGCTTGGAGAAATTTTAAAGAGCTCAGTATTTGCTAATATGCATTCTCTTCTCTATATTATCATATTCTTACAAAAGTTTAGGAAGTCTAGACAATTACCCTAAAATACCCTCGCGTTTCTTTATTTTTAAATGACACAAATACCACAACTAAATGCAGCTTTGAAAAGCTTTGTTAAGCCAAAATGACTTTATATAAATGATTTTGATGAAGTACAAATAATAATGAAAAGGAGACGGAAGCCGGAAGCTACGTAGAAAAGCAAATGATGAAAAACAGACGATAGAAGAAAGCAAACGAAAGGAAAAGCAGACGGAAGAAAGCAAACGAAAGAACAAAACAGACGGAAGTTGAAAAGTAGTCGAAAGAAGAAAAACAGACGGAAGCAAAAGCAGACAGAAGCAAAAGCAGACGAATGAGAAAAGTAGATGAAAGCCAAAAAGCAGACGAATGAGAAAAACAGACGGAAGATAAAAAGTAGACGAAAGCAAAAGCAGACGTAAGAAAGTAGATGATAAAAAGCAGACAAAAAAGAAAGCAAATGATAAAATGTAGACGAAAGAAAAGCAGACAGAAGCGAACCACGTCAGATCAAGAGTCAGTTTGAGTTAGTTATAGAACTCAACTGAATAACCGTTTCTTGAAAGAAGCAAGAATCAAAAATCAAGAAGCAGTTGAAGACGTAGACTATAAATATGAGTTAAAGTCGAAGATTACAAAGTTACATACACACGCACGACGTATACGAATACGAACACAAAAAGCTTACTTGAGAGAAATTATTGTGCGTAACTTAGAACTATTCTTTTTTGTAACAAAGCTCAAATATATTTCAGTTGAAAGTTGTACAGATAGCCTGCAGAGGCTAAGTGTGAAAAAATACTGATTGTAAGAGACCTGAAGAGGCTTGAAGAAAAAGAATACTTGTTAAAGTTTTGAGAGATAGTGAAATCTCAGAAAGACTTCTGAGGACTGGACGTAGCCCACGGTTTGGGGTGAACCAGTATAAAAATTACTGCGTCAACATCTCTCTACCCTTTATCTCTCTTATCGTTCAATTTTCGATTTTACAAGTTTTTATACGAGTTTTCGAAAAATACGTTATAACTTTGAATTTCAGTAGTTCTTGTGAAAAGAACAAGTTTCTTTTAACAAAAAGTTTTTAAAAGGGGCTTTTAAAAATAATACACA
>JANZLD010482914.1:0-14890 GCA_026413575.1 Erythroxylum carthagenense
ATCCTATTATGCATGAACAGTACTAATTATTCCCTATCAAACCCATCCTATGACAAATTTCCTATTTTACCCTTCTAATAGGGGGTGGGATGTTACAAATTCTATCTTTTGACTTCTGTGTTGTCTCACTTTTGCGTCGTCTCACTTTCCTTTCATCTTAGTTCTATCGTCTCATTTCCATTGTCTGCTTTTCTTCCGTCTCATTTCTATCGTCTGCTTTTTATTGTCTACTTTTTTTTTCCGTCTGCTTTTTATTGTCTACTTTTTTCTGTCTGCTTTTTTTCGTCTACTTTTTTTTCTATCTGCTTTTCATCGTCTATTTTTTTCAGTCTACTTTTTATCGTCTACTTTTTTTCCGTCTGCTTTTTATCGTCTACTTTTTCCGTCTGCTTTTCATCGTCTACTTTTTTCCGTCTGCTTTTTATCGTCTACTTTTTTCCGTCTGCTTTTCGCGTCCAGAACATATCCACTTATAAGAATCATAACTTTTGACTCCGATGTTTAAATTTTTCATATAATATACCGTTGGAAAGATAAAAGAAAGATCTACAACTTTCCAAAGACAACTTTGCCAAAATATAGTTATATCAATCCCAAATTTGCCCCTAAAGTCTGAAGACTAATTTTCTATACACACACCAATGTACTATACCAACTCCATAACTTCATGAAAATTTGAGACTTTTAAAGAAGGAACTGGAATTTGATGTCTTCATACAAAATGTAGCCATATATCTCTAGATTAATCCTAATCAAGAATCATCTCGTTTGGACAACTAGAGAAAACATTATGGTTAAAAGACTGAAGCATATTCAGTGAACATTTTTCAAATCACTACCAATCTTGTTTCTAAATCTTTCCTTATCACAACTCATACCTAGATCACTCTTTCCACTTTCTCTACTTCTCATTTTCAATAACATCATATTTAAAAACAATCCTACTTGGAAATTGTCAATGAATGCATGTACACTTATTTTTATGCAAAGATTCAATATTTATGTGCATATATGCTAACATTGTGCATGAGCAAGAAAAGTGCATTTCCTTAATCTCTCTCTGAGCTTACATGCATTGAAATTTTAGATCATAACCTGTAATATGGGGACGGGATGTTACAGATTACATGCTAAAATAGATATAAAAAAAGGCTTTAACTAAGGTTGAATTGGGGCTAAGGTTAAGGTGAGTCAAAAAGGGTTTGAAGGATTCTTCACAAGTAGTCATAAAGCATTAAGTATACAAAAGGATAACAAGATGTATTTATGAGAATTGCATGTAAATAACTAACTACTCAACACTTATTATTGCTACTATATTTGATTCTTTTATTTTCTTTTTTTGGTTTTATTTTTTTATCTTTTTTAATCTATACTAAGGAAATAATGAACAATAACAACATCTAAATACAATGTGCTCTATGAATAGAAGTATCGGTAAACTCGTCTCAGAAAAAATATAGCCAAAATTCCCAAAACTAGCTAACTTTTGATGTCTTAGAATGGGGTGTTTTCTTTAAGAAACAAAAAGGATAAAGACTTAAAGGGATTTACAAAGGGAAATAAGATAAGTAGGCCAAGGGTCAAAAGAAAAAGGGCCTTAATCATTTCTATCTAGCATGCATCTAGTAGATTCAAATCAGTTCAGAGCAAGTTCTAAAGGTAATCACCTATGAGAGTATCACACATACAAAGAAATAAAATGACTTTTGAATGGAGTCATACTGGCTCAATTCCTCACATAGGCTCAATTGAAAATCCATTATGCTTCTATACATTACCTAATCACTCAAGCATCAATTTCTGAGTAAGCTATGTAACCAACTACTTTAATCGATCAACATGATTCACCTTTTATTCGATTGGCCTAATTCAACTTCAAGTGCGCAATTCAGTCTCATTCCAACTACTAAGATAGAATTTCATGGTTTAACACACATCACATGAAAATAAAAAGACAGAAAAGAAAAAAATCAAAATCAAAATGAGCAGAGAAACAGTAAATTCAAAATGCACAATCACACAAACATTTAATGTTTCTCCTCCACACTTAATTTACTTTGTCCTCAGCGTACTTGCAAAAAGAAAAATACAAGAAAATAAAGAAAATAAGGGTTTAAGAAGCTCTCTATTAATGCATCAAGGTGTTGGTGGAAAAGGTGGTTGAAACTAGAGTGTTAGAAGAAAGCGAGCTGGTTATGCTCTAATATGTCCAATCTATGCTCCATACATTATAGGAGTGCTAAAATAGTCGGATCAAATGCAGAAGGATGTGTTGCGGTGGGCACTGATGGTTATGAAGTTGTGGCTGTGGAGGTATTGGTAGTCGCAGTTCTTCTTTTTAGCCGATGTGGGCGAGGAGCAGGTTGGATAGTTGGTCTAGGTGGTGAAAAAGTGTATTCATCAGCGTCATTGACAACTACAAGTCCCATCCTATACAAACACACACAATCCAATGGTTCCATCTCACAAGCAACTTTTTGGTTCGGCTGCACGTTGTAGGGTCAATCTCACCACTGTTTGCATCCACTTTATGTTATTCTGCCACTGTTTCTACTTTTGTTTGTTCTTTGTCCTATGTTTCCACTACTTCTGGTTATGGTCGGACCTCATTTGTGTTGGAGGAATTGGATTCTTCAGGAGCTGTAGGTGGCTGTATATCTATGGATAATGGTGGGGAATCTATAAAAGAAAGTGATGATGGAATGTCTTCAACGTGGCTATTGGCTGAAGAACGATGTTACTGCAATTTTTGGGTGAGTAGTAGTGAATTGAGCATCTAGTTGGCATTTTTGTTAGAAGCTAGGCTGTATAGGATGGGGTTTTTTGAGTTAATGACGATTGGCAAGTAGTGGATAGGATTGTGTGGAGAGGCAGTACTAATGGAATGGCTCGTGGTGGGAGTGTCTGGGAAGTTTGCATTGGTGGGTAATGGATAGGCTTGAGAGGACTTAGTGTGTGCCTTGGAAGTGTTTATGGGACAATTTGTCAAATAGTTGGTGGGAAGGTGCTGAGAGTAGAGCTTTGGTTAGGTGCATCTGGTAAGTGGAAGCGGAAATGGAGGGGGCTTTGGTTGCTGGCGGGAGTTTCTCTTGATTTGGAGAGGGGGTTTAAATGCTTGGATGGCAACGATGGAGTGCATTGGCTAGAGTGTGAGTTTGGTGTGAATAGTTTCATAAAGCACAAATTAAATTGTCAAATCATGGAGCAGTAGAGAAGGCAGTGGCTTGAAATAGAGCTTAGAAGAGAGAACACTTGCAATAGAAGAGTAGATTAAGCAGACCTATAGGACTTCAAGAAGAGTTAATAGTAGCTTGGGCCAAAGTATTAATTTGTCACATCAAAGTGAACAATGGCATGAAATAGAGCTTGCAAGAGAGAAATAGAGAGGGGTCTTCGGTTGAAATAGCGCTTGTAGCTATAAATTTTTTAACAAATTAAAAATAAATGAAATAGAAAAATAATAAGCTAATTTTTTTGAAAATTGAGATAAATAAAAATGAAATAAGTTAAATTAAAATAAATCTTGAGGTGCCTCTCAAGAGCACTTCTTTAACGTCATATTAGCTAGACGAAAAATTTATTGACTTACTCAGAGTAAACTGGCTCAACTAGTTCAATTTCTTCCGCAATTTCAACCTGTAAATTCTCATAATATGGTTTCAGTTAGTGTCTATTAACTTTAAACACTTTAAAAGTGTCTAAACTCTGAATTACAACTGTACCATATGAGAAAACATTAGTAACAACAAATGGACCTATCTAACAATATTGTAATTTATCAGGAAAGAGCTTTAGTTTAGAGTGATAAAGAAGGACCTTTTGACCTATAGAAAATTCTTTCTAGTTAAGATTTTGTCGTGAAAGGCCTTAGTTTTTTCTTTATAGATTTTAGCTATCTCATAAGCATCATTACGTATCTCTTCCAACTCTTGCAATTGTAATTTTCGATTAATTCCAACCTCGGTTAAATCCAAATTGTATTGTTTTATAGCCCAGTAAGGCTTATATACCAATTTTACTAGCAAATGATAAGGTTTTCCGAATACTAACCTGTATGGTGACATACTAATAGGAGTTTTATATGCTGTCTTGTATGACCATACCACGTCATCTAAGCGTAAACTCCAATCTTTCCTATTAGGATTAACCACTTTCTCCAAAATTGATTTGATTTCCTTGTTAGAAACTTCGACTTGTCCACTTTTCTAGGGATGATATGCTATTAAAGTTCAATTTGTAACGCCATATTTTTTCAATAAAGCCTCAATAATTCGATTACAAAAGTGACTTCCAGGATCACTGATTCTTGCTCTAGGCACTCCAAACCTGACAAAAATATGAGACCTAATAAAATCGACAACAACTTTAGCATTATCAGTATAAGTAGCCTTAGCTTTAACCTATGCAGCATTTAGTCTTTTGGTCCTAAACCACCTATTCTTTGACATTGATCACAAGACTTGCAAAATATATAAGCATCATTATATAGTTTAGGCCAAAACAAACCACATTCAAGCACCTTACGGCTGTCCTTCTGGGACCAAAGTGTCCACCACATACAAAAGAATGGCAAAACTTCAATATAGAAGGGATTTCATCATTAAATACACATCACCTAATAATTTGATTAGAACAATATTTCCACAAATGTGGCTTTTTTCATACATAATATTTAGCCTCTCTTTTAATTTTATCTTTTTTAGCTCGTGATAAAGAATTAAGTAAAAACTTGGTAATCAGAAAATTAACTACGTCAACATACCAAGGTGTTACTTATTGGGTGGCAAATAAATGTTCGTCTAGAAATTCATCTTTTAGGTTGTCTAAAGTTGTGTCTAAATAGATACGACTAAGATGATCTGTAACTAGATTTTCAGTTTCCTTTTTGTCCCACATCTCCATATCAAATTCTTGCAACAGTAGAATCTAATGAATAAGACGTGGCTTTGCTTCCTTTTTGGACAACAAGTACTTCAATGCGGGATGATCTGAATAAACTATGACATATGTGCCCAATAGATATGAACGGAACTTCTCTACCCTAAAAATAACTACCAATAATTCCTTTTATGTTTTTGAATAGTTTTTCTGGGCATCGCTTAGTATTATAGAAACATAGCAAAATAATATGCGGTGCTTTGTTCATCCTTTTCCCCAGAACAACGCCTAACACATAGTCGCTTGCATCACACATTATCTCAAATGGGAGACTTCAATCTGGGGGGCTGGATTATTGGAGCAGAAATTAGCTTCTCTTTTAATTCATCGAATGCTTTCCTACATGTTTTATCAAACTTAAACTCCACATCTTTTAAAAGTAACTTGCATAAGGGCTGAGTGGTCTTCAAAAAGTCTTTGACAAAGCATTGATAGAAACTTGCATGTCCAAGAAAAGAACAAACTTCCTGTACACTAATGAGGTAAGGAAGAGATTTAATAATTTCTATCTTAACCTTATCAACCTCAATTCCCCTAGAAGACATTATATGGCCTAAGATTATCCGTTGATCAACCATAAAATGACATTTTTCAAAATTTAGAATCAAGTTATTTTCAATGCAACGTTTCAAAAACATTTTCAAGGTAAATCAAGCAAATATCAAAAGACTCACCATAAACTGTAAAGTCGTCCATAAAAACTTAAATACAGTCATCCATATAATCAAAGAAAATACTTACCATACACCTTTAAATCGTTGCAGGTGCATTACATAGTCCAAATGGCATTCTTTGATATTCAAAGGTGCCAAAAGGACATGTGAAAGTCATTTTATGTTGGTCCCCAAATGCAACAGAAATTTGGTGATAACCTGAATAACCATCTAAACAACAATAATGAGTTTTCCTATAAGTTTTTCAAGCATTTAGTCAATAAAAGGAAGTGAAAAATGATCTTTAAGAGTAATACAATTTAACTTCCTGTTATCTATACAAACTCTTCACCCATTTTGCACACAGATGGGCACCAATTCACCTGAAATGTTCTCCACTACAGTTACTTCAGTTTTCTGAGGAACCACCTATACTGGACTTACCCATTTACTACCTGAAATTGGATAGATTCTCTCAACTTCGAGGAGTTTCAGAATCTCCTTCTTGCCTACCTATATCATTGGTGGGTTCAATCTTCATTGTTACTGTCTTATTTCCTTAACTACATCTTCTAATAGAATTCAGTGCGTACAAATTGATGTGTTAACCCCCTTAAATTCAGCCATAGTCCATCCAAAAGCATCTTTGTAATTTTTCAACATACCCAATAATCGTGTTTCTTGCAAAGATGTTAGTTTGCTTGAAACAATAACAAGAAGAGTTTCATGCTCACCTAAATACACATATTTTGAGTTATCTGGAAGAGTCTTCAACTCCAATTTTGGAGATTGTATAAGAGATGACAACAACTTCGAATTATTTCTAGTTATCTCTAGAAAACATACTTATTCCTCTAAGTATTTACTCCGCTCTAAAGTATGGATAATGGTATCCAGCTCCTTAGGAATGGCAAGATAATTAGCTAGTTTTTTTCCTTCCTAAGTACCCAATCTATTTTCTAATGCAGTCTATAATTTATTTGGTCCATCTAAACAAAATGTTTCCTGCACTAAAGTATCAAGAAAATTCATAAAAACAAAAGATTGATCATCATTAGGAAATTTCACGGCGTCATAAATGTTGAACTTAATCACATCACCATCAAACTCTATAGTTAAAGACCCATCATAGACATCAATTTTTGTTATAAAGGTTTTCAAAAATGGTCTTTCTAATAAAATTGGGACTAAAGTGGATGAATCTTCATTACCCATCTGTAAGACATAAAAATTAGTAGGAAAAATCATATCATCAACTTGAACTAGGACATCCTCAAGAACACCCGTAGGATAGGCATTAAATTGATCAGCAAGTTGGATTATGACACCAGTTTCTTTTAGAGGCCCCATATTCAAAGATTCATAAATAGATTAAGGCATAACATTAATCGACGCACCTAAATCCAACAATGCTTTCTCGATTTTTAGATTACCTATTTTACAAGGGATTGTAAACATACATAGATCTAGAAACTTAGGAGGTAACTTCTTTTGAAACATAATGGAAACATTCTCACCCAATTGTACCTTTTCATTGCCACTTAGCTTTGTCTTTAAGGTATAGAGTTACTTAAGAAATTTAGCATAATGAGGAATTTTTTTAATAACATCAAGTAAAGGAATATTGACCTGTACTATTCGTATTCCGCAAGTGCACAATTGTCGAAGTAAGTAATAAATTGGTAAGAATCGAGTCGTATCCACAGGGATTATGAGAAAGTTCAATCCTATGCTAGCTAGCGGTATTTGAAATTGGGTTGAATGAAATTTTAGGAAATTTAAAATTAATGTAAAAAATTGTTTACACTTAAATAAATTTCTAAACAACTACCCAATTCAATACGACCAAAATAACTATGAATATGACAAATTTGTGCATTAACTAATTAAGAAAAAATTACAACAATTTACCAATTAAAAGTTTTAACAACAAAAGGGAATGGCTTTCTCTTAGGGAATTATATTTTTGTCACCTTTAATATTGAGTTAGCTATCCTCCACAAATGAAATATCCTAACCTTGTAGGTGAATTTTAAGAGTAATTAATCCCTTTTTCCCAAAGATGAATTAATCTATCCACTCTAGACGTCACTTAGTAATCCCTTACTTAAGTTCTTCCTAGAGTTTCTTAAGCTCCAAATCTTCAATTTTCACCTCCTAAGTTTCTTAGGTCTCTCAACTCACAAGAAATTCCTAGTCTAAATTTCCTTCAATCTTCTCACAAAAACTCCCTTTTTCCAAAAGCAAATTTATACCAAGACAATTTCCAATAATCCAAAGGAAGAACAAATAAATCCATGGATAAATCAACAAGTATATAAATTTTCAATCATGGATTCTAGCAAAATTCAATATTAAAGCATCACTAAAACATCAAATCCCTAAGAGAAATTAAATTTTTAGCCATAAATCATCATATCAAGCTGTCCACAAGCATAAAACCTAGATAAACTCATGACAGAATCAATTAAAAATAAAAAGCATTATTCCAAACTACAATAGAATAATGTGCTCTCCCCTCTCCTTACGTGGAGTGCTGGCGTGAAGAGGCCACGTTGTTGCTGCTGGTGAATAGCGTGGAGTGATGTGAGGCTAGCTATATTGAAGTTGCTGGCTGCGTGAGTGACTAGTGGAAGCAGCTGTGTGGATCTGGTATGTAGCTTGTAAGTCTCGTAGTGGAGGCATTTTTGGTGAGTAACTGATGAAGACTGCAGCTTGTGTCTGGCAATGAAGATTGGATGCTTGAATGGAGGATCTTGTGGTGTTGGAGTTACATCAATAGCTCTTGGATGGAGGCCGCTTGTGTTGATTAAAAGAAAATAAAGTGTTATGTGAATAGGAGTAAATGAAGTTATCTACGTGTTGTGTGTGTAGGAGGCTTTGGTGATTGGAGACTAGTGGAGTGATGTTACGATGTATATGGAAGATTAGAGAGAAATTCAAGGGTTGCATGTAGGAGGCTGGAGTTATGTCCAAGGTTTCTGTGAATGGCGTGTTGCTTTGTGCTTGAAGTAGCTACTGAATGAGTTGGAGGCTTGCGTCTATAGCTCTTAGATGGAGGCTGCTTGTGTATGTGGAAGGTTTTTAAGGAATCAGCTACGTGAATGTGATGTACGAATGCTGTGTTAGTGGAGTAGAAAGAAAGAGCTAGGTGGGGCTTTTGCATGTGAGAAGAATGGAGTGGGGCATTGTTATTGGTTGGAATGGGAGTTAGCTTTGGTGAGTGGAGTGGATGGGAGTAGCTTGTGCATGTGTGTGAATAATTGGAGGATGGGGTGTTGCTGGAGAATGGAATGTGGGGCTAGTGGAGTGAAGAATGAGTTGTTGCATGGGTTGAAATAATTAAAAGGTGGGGGTTGATGTTGATCCTTGGCTGGTTGGTGACGTTGTTGTGGAAAGGAGTGTAGGGCTAGTGTTGATCTTTGGCTAGTTGGAATGGATTTTTAAAGGTCAATTTCTATAGTGTATAAAAACTAAATGATGACAATTTAGGAGCTCATCAGTATCTTTTTCTTTGAGTTAGCTTCAATATGAGACCTGAATCACGAAATTTCACCATCTGAGTCAAAATTTATGATCGAAACATCGTCGAAAGGTTATTCTGGCAATCCAAAATCTAATGCAACTTTTGGGAATTTATTTCTCCTGAATTCTAACTTAAAAAAAATCTACAATTGGTCTAAAAAATTTTATCAATGAGTCAAGAATTTAATTAAGAAATTTCAGAATTTTTTTGCTAAACCAATCTTGAGATAAAAATCCCACAATGACTAAACGTCAAGTTTGCCAGAAACCCAAAAATAGTGGAATTCAAGTCTATTTGTTTCATTTATGGATTTTACGACAACGAATCTCGAATAATGCTAAAGCATAATAAACCAGCTATAGATGAACATAAAATGAACATAAATGACTCTAAATTAAGTCCAAAAGATATATGAAAATATGAGTGTATCATGTGCCTTGCGAAAAGTTTCCAATATTTCTTTCTCTTGCTCCTCCTTTTTTTTCTTGGCAAAACAACTAGGAAAAGGAGCTCATAAATTGAACTTTGGTGTGACAATGTGAGAATCACCCTCCTTTTTCTCTTGTGACTACTTTGGAATTTCTTTCTCTACTTCTTCTTCAACCTCTCGCTTGTAAAACTTTGTGGAAAGTTCTTTTAACTCTTTACTACTTCGAAGTGCGATAGCATAAGCACTCTTCTTTGGATTCACCTCAGGTTGAGAAGGGAGCTTTTCTAAATTTTGTGCCTCCAACTTATTGATGGCAATCGCCATTTGGCTCATTTGAATCTCAAGATTCTGTATGCTAGTTTGCATATCTTGCTGAAATTTCATGGTATTATGTTGAAAGTTCATAGTATTCATGGCTAATGTCTTGACTATGTCCTCCAAAGAATTATTTTCACTAGAAATTTGTCCCATTTATTGTTATTGTCTATGCATATAAGGCTGAAAATTAGAAATTACTTGTTGTCCCTGATTGTTTCCATAAGGGAGGTTTGGATGATCTCACCAACCCAGATTATATGTATTTGAAAACGAGTCATACTTCCTTGGAGGTTATCCCAAATAACTACCCATTGCCTTGACTTCTTCCACTTGGTCTTCTTGTAGAGTGGGACATGTATCTGTGAGATGGCCAACCATAGAACAAATACCACAATTCTTAACTTCCTGTTTCCTAGATACTACAAATTGATGCATCAAAGAAGTCAAATCATCTAATCTTTTTTCCAACGACGAAACTTCCATCTCATTAACATGTCTTGAACCATAATCATTCCGAGCTCCAAATTGTCGAGAGTTAGAAGCCATAATTGAGATCAAATCCCATTCAGTTGCTGCTGTTTTATCAATTAGAGCTCCTCCACTTGCAACATCTATCATACTCCTCTTAATCGGTAAAAGAGCTTCATAGAAATATTGAATTTACAGTTGATCGCTAATTTGATGATGCGGGCAGCTTGCACACAACTTCTTAAATCTCTCCTAATATTCATATAATGACTTCCTGGTATTTTTTCGAATGTCATATGTTTCTTTTCTGATATTGGCGGCCTTGGAAGCTGAAAAAAAACTTCTCTAGAAATAGCTTCTTTATCTCTGCCCATGTTGTAATACTTCCAGTAGGTAAATAATATAACCAATCTTAGGCATCATCCTTCAAAGAAAAGGGAAAAGCCCTCAATTTTATCTACTCTTCAATGACATTAGTAGGTTTCATCCCCACGAAAATAACATCAAACTCCTTCAAGTGCTTATAAGGATCTTCTCCTAATATGCCTCAGAAAATGAGTAACAAGTGAATCAGTCCCGACTTCAACTCAAAAGTGTTATTATCACCCAAATTCAGAAAATTAATGCAGTGAGGCTGTTAGTTCTCAACTAGAGCAGCCAGTTGGCGTAAAGTGCGATTTGTAGCTATTCCTTTCCATTTGTTATTCTTCCCTCAGTACTTGTTGTCTTTGTTTTGTCTGCTTTCTTAATGCCATTACTATTTTCTTAATGTTAGGATTATACTACAAATTTTCAGATTGATTCGAATGCGTAATATACATAAACTGTCAAAAACTCCCTGACAATGATGCCAAAAATTGGTGAATGTTGGGCCTGCAATCAAATATAAAAAGAAACCAACTTCCTGCAACATAAATTAATGTAGCAGTGGAAAGTAGGATTGTTCCCATGAGGAATTCAGATGTTAGTAATTACGCAATAAAAGGAGGGTTTTTAATTATGAATTAAACATAATTTAAGTGGAATACGAAATTAAAAAAAATAACTAATAGCAAAACAATGAGAATTTAACAATCAATAAGAATAAATCTTGGTTTTTGATCTCCTTCATTATTGAACATTCACTGATCATTGACACTAAAAATAATCAAGTTATCAGTTAAGCATTCGTTGTAGTAAATTTCTTTACCTATTTTCTCTTATGTTTAATTAATCGAAACATGTATTCAAATTAACTCTTGTTAATCAATAACCTGGATATGATCTCATATTTAATTAATTAATAACTTTATGAATAAAAAAAATCGACGAAGTAGAAAACATACATATGATGTATATTTAGTTGGGACAACTTTTTATCTTAAAATCATGTCCTTAACATAGTAGACAAAAATCCTAGTCACTACTTCTGATTAAAAGAATTGAAGGTCAACCTGTTTAATCTAGTAATTGATTAAATAAAATCATAAACTAGTTGCACATCTAGCTGTAAAATCAAACAATCAAATAATGACCCAGAAAAATATTTAATACTTGACTAATAAATGGATTCAAATAAAGAACGAAAGTCTCACAACATTTAGAGTTCAAAAATTAAGATTTCTTAAACTAAGAAATAAGAGTTTAGATATCCAACATCACAATTTTTCCTAATTATTTTGGATTGTCCATGTTTGGGGCGTTTTTTATTTTCTTCTTTAGTTGTTGTCCAACAGCCGTCCTTGTTGCTTAATTTTTCTCTTTTTTTGCTAGGCGTTATCCCCTCTATGGATGTGTTTTGTTCTCCTCTTTTCAGTCACACCCTCCTTTGTTTTGTTTTCTCCTATTTTCGTTGCTTGGGTTGCTACTATTCTCCTCATGCTACTCTATTTTTTTTTATCATCTTCAGCTTTGATGTGACAAATAACACCTTAGTTTTCACTTGCATTTTTTAAAAATCTACGCTTATATTGTACGATTTTAAGTAAAACGCATGGGCTGCTTTTATGCGTTAAACACACTGCTGCTACTGTCACATAGGTATCACTACACAAGTTCATGTCTAGTTAGGTTCAATATATGGTTTCAACTCTTTTTGTCCTAAAATGTTTGCAATTCTTTCTATTTGGTTCCAAAATATACTTTGACATAAAAACAATATTAATTTCCATTAAATATAACTTCATGTTAGGAAATTAAACTATTTCCACACAACTAGAATGCCAATAGAACAACACAAAATTTGATAACGGAGTTTGGCCAAATTATGCCTACGTCTTCGGGGCTACTGCACACCCTTTTTATTAGGGAGAAAAAAACAACACTTGCAAGTGTTTATACTCAATACTCAACTCATTAGTGTTTACACACACTCTCAAACTCTTACCCCAATATACCCCAAAATTACTCGCAAAAACTTTCTACTCTTAGTATTTCTCTTACTCACCAAAGGAAGAGAAAACTAAAAGTTAATATTTTGTTTTCTTTTTTTGGATGATATAAATGGAAGGGGAAGGGGTTTATTTATACTTGTTTAGCCTCCCCCCTCCTTCACTCACTTTCAATATGGGACAAAGTCCCTTACAAACCTAACAATCTCTCACTTGAAGACTAATTTCAATTTGTCTTCACACCTGGTTGATGCAGTAGCTCGTCTAGATTTTATTACTCTTACAGTTGTCACCACCTTGGTTAGCATGTCTGCAGGATTCTTGCTTCCAAGGATTTTCTCAAGTGTTAACCCTTCATCTTCTAGCAAGGACCTGATAAATTGATAACAAACATCGATATGCTTAGTTCTGGAGTGGAATGCTGGATTCTTAGCCAGATGAATTACACTCTGATTGTCACTATATAGCACATTCTTCTCCTATATGAAACCCAACTCTAACAACAAATTCTGAAGCCAAATAATCTCTTTGCTAGCTTTGGTTATTGCTATGTACTTAGCTTCTGAGTGGATAATGCAACAATCTTTTGAATCTGCGATATCCAACTCACAGTTGTTGTACCTACAGTAAAGATGTAACCAGTGGTGCTCCTTTTTCTATCAACTTCACCTGCATAATCTAAGTCAACAAAACCTTGTATTTTTATTTCTCGTTTGCCAAAGTACAGGCATTTCTTGGTAGTGCCTCAAAGATATCTTAAAATCCACTTTACTGCTTCCCAGTGGATTTTTCCTGGATTTGCCATAAATCTGCTAACTGCTCCCACTACATGGCCTATGTCTGGCCTTGTGCATACCATGGCATACATCAAGCTCTTAATAGCAAACGCATAAGGAATTTTTTCCATCAAATCTCTCTCTTCATTTGTCTGAGGTGACTGATTTTAAAATAGGTGAAAATAAATGGAAAGGGGTATGCTGATTGGTTTAGCATTAGCCATGTTAAACTGTTGCAAAACACGATTAATGTATTCTACTTGAGATAATTGTAATTCCCCTCTCTACCTATTTCTAGTAATCTGCATCCCAAGAATCTTCTTAGCTAGACCTAGATCTTTCATGTCAAAATTCTTTTGATAATTGTTGCTTCACGTTTCTGATGTCATCCATATTGGAACCCACTACTAACATGTCATTGACATAAAGTAGCAAAATGATATAAATGAACTGATATCTCTTGATATAATAACAATGGTCGGCATTGCACTTCTGGAAGTCTTCTCTATGCATAATGTTATCAAACTTTCTGTACCACTGCCGTGGGGATTGTTTTAGACCGTACAAGATTTTTTCAACTTACACACTAAATACTCTTTTCCTTTCTCCAAGAAACCCTCTGGTTGGTGCATAAATATCTCCTCATCCAAGTCTCCATGGAGAAATGTTGTCTTCACATCAAGCTGCTCAAGATGGAGATCTTGACTTGTGACAATACTTAATTCCATTCTGATGTTATTAAGCTTCACCACCGGGGAGAAAATGTCAGTATAGTCTATTCCTTCCTTCTGTTGTAACCCTTTGACTACTAACCAAGCTTTGTATCTTTTGGAACCATCAAACTCCTCTTTGACCTGATATACCCATTTATTGTGGAGAGCCTTCTTTCCATTGGGTAACTTGTTAGTTCCCAAGTCTGATTGGAGATTAAAGATTTCATCTCATCTTTCATTGCAAGCTCCCACTTGCTGGAATCTTCTGTTTGGCTTGCCTCTTTATAAGACTCAGGCTCACCTCCATCAATTAACAATACATAATCTAAGAATCTCTTGTTTGGTACATGATATTGGGCCCCGATTCGCATTAAGCATGTTTAAATTATTTTGAGGTTTTAGTGTGATAATTTTAATTTGGTTGGAAGAAATTGAGGATTTTATGGTGTAGATTATGAGTATTCAATGAAAAGATTTAGTGAAATTCGATTTGTTGAGAAATTATTATTTGGTGAGGCATTGTTAGCATTAAAAGAATTATATGACTTAAGGGTTTTATGAATTTAGGTGATTGAGATTAAATGGGAGATTATTTAATTAGAGTGTGTATGGATTTTATAAATTAAATTGAAGGAATTTAGTGAAATTAGAGTGTATTTTAATAAGGTGTTAGACTTTAAATTTGAAAGAGCCCAT
>JANZLD010485149.1:0-14876 GCA_026413575.1 Erythroxylum carthagenense
CTCGAGTACGATCATGTAGTACTTTTGAATATGAAACTGTGGAATACTTGTAATATACGTGATTGTTGCATGGATTGGGTGGACCATCGATGATGGTTCCTCACTGAGTTCGCAAAACTCACCCAAAATTTACAATTATTTTTCAGGACTCAGAAGAATACCCCGTTAGGTAACGGGCGTATGACATCTGCTGGTTAATGAAATAGAGAAGCGGTTAAGATCAGTTCGTGTCTGCATTAGTGTATTTTATTTTTCTGAATTTTTGTATTACTGATTAGGTCAATTTGTAAAGTTAATTGACTGATATAAATTGTAATTATGAAAAGGGCCCCGAGGCCATTGAATTGTTTATGTAAATTGTTTTCTGCATAAATTATAATGTGTGTGTGTATGTGTTTTAAAAAAAATTTACTAAGTTTTGACTGAGTGATGTAGCACGGGGCACAGACTCGGATATCACCATCGATGTCGGGTTCGGGTCATGCGGGAGTGGGGTGTTACATTTATCCAATGAAATTTATCAAATATGTTTTAATATGTATAAAATAAATAATTATTTTAAATAATCATGTCACTAAACTAAAACCAACCAATCGGTTGTCAATATTAATAACAATCAAACAACTTTAATCCAGTTATATAATTAAAGTTTGTTATGGTACTATTATTGGGAAATCAGGCATTTTTTTGTATGATTTCTTAAAAACTAAGATCACTTAAATTCTATAAAATAATTAATACATAAAACATAATTAAGCATGAACCATAATTCACACCTTATTATAAAGTTTGATACTTTTCTTGTCGTTTCCTTCGAACCATTTCTGACACTTGCTTGTCACAACTACCGTAGCCACACAAGTATTTAGCCTCTGACAATATCCACAAAATGTGTTGACAAAACTCTACAACTATTGTAAAGAATGATAAGCAAGGACTGCTAACTCCTTTGGAGCCTAAGCCTATCTATAGTAGGCTTTGGGCATTTTAATAATTTAATTGATATAAAATTCTAATTTTAACTAAAATTTAATTATAATTAATTCTAAATAAATACCAATTATGCATAAATAAGATACAATATCTTATGTTAATCCTTATTTATTAAATATCTTATATTTAATCACAAAGTTTTTCAAACTTTACAATCAAATCCAATTATGTTAAAATGCTTTTTTTTTCTCTTCAACTTGTTTTTTATAAGTGACTAAATAGGTTCCTAAATAGATATAAATTATAACCCCTAAATTATATTTAGGCTCAGGTAAATTAAAGTCCTTTAATTTATCTTTAATTCTCTAATTAAACAATTTACATTCATAGATTAAGCTTGGTGACTAGCAACGCATCATGTTCACTAAAATATTTAAGAATGCTAATGTGATTTTGACTAACCTTTTCTACCATGCTCTTTCATATAATTCAATCCTTTCATTATACAATGTTCTAATTAAACATAAAGCGTGGAAATAATGTCTACTTTATTTAATTCCAATCATGTTTGTTCTTTACCATCAGTAACTAATTTAATTAATGATATTTGGAAACCATTTTATAAAGTGTCATTTCACCTTGGCCAAGGATTTTTTGAATCAATACTAAATGAGAACAACAAAACATTGATCACTCATATACTATCCTATATGATATCCTAAAATGATCTTAAGTCAAATGATCACTTATGCCATCATCAAAATGGAAATTTTCATATACATACAAGTAATGGTCCAAATAGAATTATTATATGGGGCCAGTTTAGTAAACTTGTTCTCTAATAAGCACTCATACATTTGTCTAAGTATCTCCATAATTTATTCTATGAGATCGACTACTTCTTTCTTAAGTAACAAACATAACCAATTACAGTCTTTTTATGCTCTATTAATGTCTAACCTAATAGAACAATGACTATGAACAATTTAGGAATAATATATGAATACAATATGAATCTCATAATTATGATCTTGTCATAATTTCATTTTCAATGTATATTTATCCCATAGACTTATCATAGAAATTTGGATATGTATAAGAAAAAGAATGTCTTTAAATAATTATATCACTAAATTATAACCAACCGATTGGTAATAAGACATAAACTAATAGTTCTGAGTTTACAACTATTAAATATAATAGTAGGATAAAAAGGAAAACATATTATGGGGGTCTATACTAGATTATTGCTTATTTGAATAGAGTCTAGCATCACTAGGCTAAGATTGGAGGCCAACAATTTTGAGAAGCAATTTAATTGGTTTTACACTCTTTAACATTGAGGGACAAATTAAATTATGGCTAAAGTCTTTACCATTTAGATCATTAGCATATACAAAAAAACTTATTAAGAAATTTTTAGCCACGTATTTCACTCCTTCACAGACAGTAAGACTCGAGAATGACATCTTCTCCTTTCAACAGTTAAAGCATGAGACATTGTATAAGACGTAGGAGAGATAGAAGCAGCTATTAAGAAATTGCCTACACTATAGACTCAATTTTTGATTACTAATGTAAACATTCCACAATGGGTTGAGTTTATCAATCTAATTTATTAATTGATACATGTTTAGGTGGAACTAACTTTAGAACAATTAAGGAACTATAAGAGTTCAATGATAATGTTACCATAAATAATTACTAGTAGACAAATTTGAGGCCAAAATAAAAATCTAGGGGAATCTATAATATAGATGTGAGGCCCCAAACTATACCCCAGTAGGAATGTTTCTTGTCTATGAAAGTATATGTAATAGGTGTTAATGATTAGGAAAGTGAGTGTTTAGTTTGAGACATAATCGATATTAACAAAATTGTAGGGGTATTTTATTAATTTATGTTAATTGTGTTATACATGCATAAAGATAAATTAATCATGGACTAAATTGCTAAATGTATTCATATGGAATGAAATTTCATAGAATAAGAGAAAGGTATGGTCATTTTTGTTATTAATGAAAGGTGAAAGTTAAAAACCAATAGGATGGAACCATTTGTCATATGTCCCACACCATAACACTTAGCCATGTGGAAAATGGCATGTCACCCATCTATACCTTTGTCTAAAAACATGCAGATGAAGAAGGCAAGGGTTACCAAACACAAAAATGTGCAGAAGATTGAGCTTCTCTCTCTCCATCCACCATCTTGTTAAATCCCTTTGTGTATTTAAAGTTAAGGTATGTTAATTGCATGTTTTGATGTGAAATTTAACTCCTTTCTCATCTCCTCTTCCACTAGGGTTCTATTATGCATTTGTGATCTTTAGAAATGAGTATTGAATGGGTATGTTGTGTGTAAAAGCGAAGAAGACCAAAGAAGACAAGCAATTGGAATGAAGAATATTGAAACATTCCTTTCAAAGGTATGGAAATTTTGATATGCTGTTGGGTTTTGTTTTAATGTAACGTGAGGGGCTTTGTTAAGAGAAGTATCCTACATGAAAATGGAATATTTTTGGTTCATTTTCATGTGTCTTTGGCATTACTTTTTCATAATAAGACTAAAGTGGTTAATTAGAGTGTGTACCTAATTAGATGGAGTGGTTCCACTGAAGAGACATCGGTATTTTAACCATATATTGACTTGTAGATATCTAAATAGGATTATTTTAATTGGAGATTAAACTAAATACATATTTATACAAGCTTCATGAAGGAATTGAATTTGAGTTCTGTCTCTATGGGTTTTGGAATTTGGCTTGAAGTTGAGTACTGGTTGATGTCCCTATTTGAGAATAGTATGTATTATTTTGGGTATAAATCTCGGAATAATGAACCAAATATCATTAACTTTATGTCATTAGAAACTTAAGACATATAGGAACATTTTTTTAAGAAAAACTTATTGCCTAAAATCTCATTTTCTATATCAGAATGGTCATAAAATATTGACCCGAAAACTTGTCCTAAGAAAAGCTAGAAATTGGGTAAAGTCATGCATCACCCCCATTTTTAGACCAAACATGAATTTTTCCTCACCCAAATGCTACTGAATCTCCTCCAAAACTCTTTTAGCAAACCTAGTTATTAGGGTAAAATGAGACTCATGCTTATAATGTGTAATTACTTAAATGCTTTCATTGATGCATTATTGCAAAGACTTATATTCATAAGGACTATTAAGTTTGATCAGGCATGAATGAACACTTTCAATTTGAGCATAAGGGAATAACTTCATATGTTATGCATTATTTCTCTTACATGTGGTTCTGAAATGTGATATGATTTGCTTTAACCCGCCAACTCCTAGTTGTGGGTAAATAGGCATGCCTAGAAAGGTGTGCAGCTGCTTCTGTTCTTAGACACTACAGTGTCTTCTGTTTTAGAAAATTAAACCTCTTCTATTTCTATAGATACCAATCATAGGTATCTTCTATTATGTTCCCGTTACCCACTTCTAAAAAGATTAGCAAGCAATTCTGTATGTATTTTTATATTTGTTATATTTTAATGCAATTAATAGTCGAATTACTCTCTAATTTGAATGATGAAAGATTGCTATATGATATGTCATGATTCATTTGCATGTACATGTTAGACAACTGTAGGAAGTAGTCGCCATCTTATATCTTGTTTTATTTAATTTCTCACTAAACTATATGCTTAGCACGGTAGTTTTTCCTTCGTGTAGGTCTTGATAAAAAGGGTTAAGGCTGGGATAACCGCAGTGGCTAGAGAAGAACGTATTATGTTTTGGGAGATTTTGTGTTTAAGCTTTGAGTTGTATTCAATATTATGCAACATTTATTATAGTTTGTGTAAATGGCCTGTAATAGCCATAATATAGGATGGGTTTGATTTTAAGGTAAGGATTTGATAAATACAATATGTTTATTGTGTCCTATTTATAACTCAATGACATATGAAATGTGATATATGTTTGCCTTATGTTTTGGGGATTGTTGAAATGTATTGGTTTGTTTTATGTTTTTTTTGTGTGGCATCTGTGTATTCTCCTATGGGGTATTAAGTTGTTAACGATTAGGAAAGTGAGTGTTTAGTTTGAGACATAATCGGTATTAACAGAATTATAAGGGTATTTTGGTAATTTATGTTAATTGTGTTATGCATACATAAAGATACATTAATCATGGACTAAATTGCTAAATGTATTTAGATGGAATGAAATTTCATAGAATAAGAGAAAGGTGTGGTCATTTTTATTATTAATAAAAGGTGAAAAGTAGAAACCAATAGGAAGGAACCATTTGTCATATGTTCCACACCATAATACTTAGCCACGTGGCAAATGACATGTCACCCATATGTACCTTTGTCTAAAAACATGCAAATGAAGAAGGGGAGGGTCAATAAACAAAAAAAATTGCAAAAGATTGAGGTTCTCTCTCTCCATCCACCATCTTGTTAAATCCCTTTGTGCTTTTAAAGTTAAGGTATGTTAATTGCATGTTTTGGTGTGAAATTTATCTCCTTTCTCATCTCCTCTTCAACTAGGCTTCTGTTATGCATCTGTGATTGTTGTAAATGAGTAGTGAATGGGTATGTTGTGTGTAGAAGAGAAGAAGACCAAAGAAGGAAAGCAATTGGAGTGAAGAATAAGGGTTTTGAAACACTCCTTTTAAAGGTATGGAAAATTTGATATGTTGCTATCTTTTTTTATTGTAATGTGAGGGGGTTTTGTTAATAAAAGTATCCTAGATGAAAATGGTATGTTACTGGTTCATTTGCATGTGTCTTTGGCGTTACTTTTCCATAATAAGACTGAAGTGAGTTAATTGGAGTGTGACCTCATTAGATGAAGTGGTTCCACTGAATAGACATGGATATTTTATCCATATATTGAATTGTAGATATCCAAATTAGATTATTCTAATTGGAGATTAAACTAAATACATATTTCTACAACTTTCATGAAGGAATTGAATTTGAGTTTTGTCTCTAAGGTTTTTAAATTTGGCTTGAAGTTGAGTTCTAGTTGTTGTCCCTATTTGAGAATAGTTTGTATGATTTTGGGTATAAATATCAGAATAATGAACCAAATTGCATTAACTTTATATCATTATAAACTTAATACATAGAACATTTGTTTAGAAGATCATGTTGCCTAAAAACCTCAGTTTCTATATCAAAATGGTCATACAAAACTAACTCAAAAACCTGTCCTGAGAAAATCTGGAAATTGGGCATAGCTGTGCATCACCACTGTTTTTAGCCTAAACATGAATTTTTCCTTACTCAAATGCTATTGAATCTCCTACAAAACTCTGTTAGATATCACTGTAATTTAGCAAACCTAGTTATTAAGGTAAAATTAAACTCATACTTCAATGCTTTCATTGATGCATTATTGCAAAGACTTAAATTCATAAGGCATATTAAGTTTGATTAAGAGTGAATGAACACTTTCAATTTGAGCATAAGGGAATAACTTCATATGTTATGCATTATGTCTCTTACATGTGGCTCTAAAATATGATATGATTTGTTTTAACTTGTCAAGCCCCAGTTGTGGGTAAATAGGCATGCCTAGAAAGGTGTGCAACTGCTTCTGTTCTTAGACACTACAGTATCTTCTGTTTTAGAGAATTAAACCTCTTCTATTTCTGTAGATACCAATCATAGGTATCTTCTATTATGTTCCCGTTACCCACTTATAAAAAGGTTAGCAAGCAATTTTGTATGTATTTTCATATTTGTTCTATTTTGATGCAATTAATAGTCGGATTACTCTCTGATTTGAATGATCAAAGATTACTATGTGATATGTCATGATTCATTTGCATGCACATGTTAGATGACTTTAGGAAGTAGTCATGATCTTATATCTTGCTTTATTTAATTTTCCACTATGTTATATGCTTAGCACGGTAATTTTTCCTCCGTGTAGGTCTTGATAAAAAGGGTTAAGGCTGAGATAATTGTAGTGGCCAAAGAACGTATTATGTTTGGGGAGATTTTGTGTTTAAGCTTTGAATTGCATTCAATATTAAGAGACATTTTTTTTAGTTTGTGTAAATGGCTTGTAATAACCATAACATAGGGTGAGTTTAATTTTAAGGCATAGATTTGATAAATACAATGTGTATATTGTGTCATATTTTCCATATTTTGTGGGGATTGTTTAAATGTATTAGTTTGTTTTGTGTGGAATCCGTATATCCTCCTAAGGGGTATTAAGGTGTTACAGTAGATATGGTGGTAATATTAATGGCTAAGTTAGAAGCATTAAGCAGATATTTGATAATATAAGCTTAGTAGGTTAATCGGCTTAAATGATGAGTTGTGACATTTTTTTATAAGGGATATCCCAATAAGGAATGTTAGGTCCCTTATGTTATAGCTTAACAAACTAAGACACTTAATTCTATAAGGAATCAATTTAAAAATAACCCCTATAGTACTTACAAATTAGTTTCAAAATAACCTTAATTTTTTAAGGTTGATAAGTCATCCTAATTTTTCATAAGATAATTAAGGATATAGAGACAAGTACCTAAATGCAAATTTTAGTTACAACACCAGTAACAAAAGAAGTAAAGTCTTAAAAGCAAATGACAAAATTCATTAATGCATTTAAGTCTTGCTTATAAAGTATTAAAATGTCTGCTCAAAATTAATAAGCTTCTTCCATCTACAACTTGGAAAACCAGATTAGACAATTTGTTAAGCTTATCTCCAAAAAGTAACCAAGTACTTTGTGTCGCAAGATCAAATCAAACCCAAGGAAGAATGTAAATGTGTTAACTTTTATAAGTTGAAAGGATTTGGAATATGAAGATAAAAATGCTACTATACAATAAAAAAAAAAGATAAGGAGAAGGAGACAGAGAAAGAGGAGGAGCCATAAAAGGAACTAGTTAAAAAGTACAAACCAAAAATTCTATACCTAAGTAAGCTTAAGAAAAGAAGACCAATTTGGTAAGTTTTTAAAGCTTTTTAAATAATTACAAGTTAACATTCCTTTTATTAAACCTCTTTTACGGAAACCAAAGAATGTCAAGTTTTTAAAGGATTTTCTTTCTAGCAAAAAGAGACTCGAATAGTTTTCAATAGATACTTTAAGTAACGAGTGCTTCATTATCATTCAAAATAAGCTACTCTAGAAAATCAAGGATCCAAGGAGTTTTACGATCACTTATAATATTCTTTGATTGTCAACTAAAAGGGCATTACCGCGATTAAGTAAACCTAAACTAATTAGGATGAGCATACAATTAGTGGAGAGGTCAATTAAGTATTCTTAAAACATTCTAGAAGATATGTTAGTTAAGTTTGAAAAAAATCATCTTCCTCGTTAACTTTGCGGTTTTGGATATGGAGGATGATGTAGAGATACACAATGACCTTTTCTAGATAATGCTAAAGTTATGATAGATAAGCATCATGGAAAATTAATCTTAAGGGTCGGGGATGAGGAAATAGCTTTTAAGATATCTAAAACCATAAGGAATATCCTTAATAAAGAAGATATTTCTCTATAGATATGATTGGTTATAAAGTTTGTCAAGTTATAATAGAAATAATCATAAAAGATTCATTGGAAACTTGTTTCATGTAGAGAAAATAAGGGGAGATGGGTAGGGCCTATTTTAATAGAGCTTATGGAACATTTAGAAGCTAACAAAGCTATGAGTAGGAGGACAAACCATAAAGAGATTAAAAGACCAATGACAAAGAGAATGAAGCCTTTATTTAAGGAGTCAACACGATAAAAAGCTTCAGTAAGGAGTCTAGCTAAAAGACTCATAACAAAGAACTTGTTAAGAGGCAACCCAACGATTTTAGGGATTTTTATTTCAGTCTTGTATATTTATGAACCTTTAGCATTAATTTTTAATATGTTCTTACATGGTTTGACTTTTCTGGGTGTTCTTTAATTTAAAATAGTTTAAATTTATGGATTCAAATGTGCTGTGAATTTCTTTCACTATTGGATCGTGATACACACTGCCAGTTTGTACTTCTCAAACTTTAGCTACAGAGCCTTTTATTATCAAAGAAGTACCAGTTATTCTAATTTTCCTGTTTTCTTTATTTTGAAATTTTTCATTCTTCTTATATGTCATATACATTTGGGAAAATATTCAATTCAAGTGTGAGGACGATAAGAAGATAATTAATTACTTATGCTTATCAATTTTATTATATTTAACTTAATAGAAATTAATTTTATAATTTTTTACTTTAGAATAATATTGATCAATATAATTCATTATAAGTTTGATTGTTAATGTTATTGTAATTTTTTTGTTTATGTAAATATTCAACAGCATTGATGATTAAGTTGATTTTAATTTATTTTATTGATTTTGAAAATGGTACTTGAATTACATTTTGTTTTTTTTTGTATAATTAAGGATGAATTCTTTCAAGTTGAAGTTAAAGAATGGTGCTAGTAGCCCTTTGCAATAACCTAAATGAGTAATAAAGACTATTTATGACAAGGTGTCTAATCTCACCTTAAAATGTTAGGTGACTTTTCAAACAAGTCTCTATATACTCTGGTGTTAATTTAAAGTTAGTGTTTTATTTTTCTTTCAATAAAGGTTATGAAAATGTTTGAAAGCTAGTACATCTTTCTCATATATGTGCACTTTATACATTAGATTGAATTTTACTGATAAAGTTAAAGTTTGAAGGATTGTGGAGTTAAATTGAACTGATTTATGACTTTATGCAAGTTGATAAATGCATAGAAAATTGGTGAACTTTGCAATTAAATGAATATTGGAGAGTCTTGATTGATCTAGTTGATTTGTTAGATTATTTCTTAGAGTTTCCACCTATTTAAATAAGAGTTCTGAAATTGATTTAATTGAGAGCAAGGAAATGCTTAAGTGTGTAAGATTTTTATAAATGCTAATTAGTTTGTGTTTTAACATACTTTTGAGAATTTTTAGCTTGTGTATAGATGTTTTATTTGATTTAGTACTTAATATGACTTATATTTTATTTATAGACTTTGTTTTAGCTCTCCAATGAAGGAGGAATAAATTTAGAAAAGGTAAAGTCAAGTTGGAGAAGTTTTAGTGTAATTTTTAGATGAAAAATGGTCAAATATGACAAATCCCTCTCTTGAAACGACTAGATAGCCTACTCGGTACCCTATAGTGGCCCTCCAGTCAATATCCAATCCAGTTGGAAAGTTCTCGTGGAGTTAAGCCTATTGTCCTTTTAAAGAAAAACCTAAACTCAACATTAAGAAATATAAACGGTGGAGTTCTTTTTCAAATCATTTTATTAAAAATTTCAATAGTAAAACGATTATATTTTTTATAATTTCAAAATTTCCAAAGTCCATAAAAATGTTCAAAACACTTATATATTCACACTAAATTCTTCACTAAAAATTTTGGACTTAAAGTTCACTCATAAGCAACCTCAAACAATCCAATCACTCAATTTTAAAAAGCTAAAACATATTTACGCATTTAATTTAAAAACATTTGCATACATACATTCTTTACACAAAATTACATTGAAAAAATATTCATAGATATGCAATAGTTCCCAAAAAGTATTTACAAGGCAAAAAATGCCTATACAGTAGCACGTGACAAAGCTGACTACTTGTGATGTGGATTACCTACTATTGAAGCCCCTGAGCGTGCATCTGGGATGTTTTATTTTAAAAACATAAAATAGAGTATAACCTAAATGAGCTTATTGAGTATTAGATTTTCTATTCAAATCATATTTAACAATTTAAACCTCTATAGAACAATTTCATTTCATTTTGTCTAACACAATTTCAATTTTCTAAAATACTATTTCAAAATGCTTTTTTGAAATTAAAATCATAATATAAAATTTTCCATTTTCTATTTTTCTTTTTCCTTAAACAATAAACAGTGGTGGCAACAAGTTTTTTGAAAATTGTTATAATGAAAATAAGTCAATCATTAGAATTGGTACCGTATGGTGCCCTAGGTACAATGTCATGAAACTGGTTCTACATCGCTTACCTATGACTGGTTAACCACTAGTTGCGGAGCTGGTTCTACATTACTTACCTGCAATAGGTTAACTACTATAAACTGTTAATTACAAAGGTTGTTCCATATAGCTTACTTGAAACAATTTTTGGCTAACAATATATATACCTAATACGTGTAGAGGGCGACTCACAAGACTACTAACAGACATAATAGCACCAACTATTAGTAACTGGTGTCACCTAGACATTGCCATGAACATTTTAGGGTACTCCGATCGGTAAATTTGTAATATCATTGAGGCATATCATATGCTAAAAATTAATTTCCTTTTTATCAAAAAATAACATAATTTCAATGAAGATACTAATAAAATTCATAATCATACAATTTAATGCATAATTTAAAATCACATGTCATCAATTTTTTTATAAAGAATTTATTCATATAAAACAATTAAAATATACTCACAGTTTTGCAAATTTATCTTCATTGCAAATTTATCTTCAAGCACACTCACATGTTCTACGCCTCTCCTTTACCTACACAAATCGCATTTTGTTTAGAGATTTATTTCCAAATTCAGAAGTAAGGCTTGGTTTAACCGAATTCAAGATTAATGTCTAATAATGTAACATGTATGTTAATCGTATTTCTGCTTTAACTTCATTAAGTTAATCTATTGTTCTCAGTTTCAAAATCTAATTTCAAAAATTACTTAAATACCATCTTTTACCCATTCCAACTCATCAATTTCTTTAAAATATTATCTCACCCAATTAATTCACTATATGGCTGAATATGTAATGCTATTAATGTTAAATTTTTTCATTTGATTTTTTACAATAACAACCTTAAAATTTCAGCTTATTTACATCTTAACCATAATTAAACTTCAACAACTCACACCAACAACTACATCTCATCTTAAGATCGAATTGCCCATACCGCACACACACACACACACACAGATATATATATATATATATAAGGCTGCATCAGAATCCCTGGTCACAGGGTGTGGATCAAAACTTGGAGAGAAGTAACCGAATGGGAACCAATGGATGCATAATCCTAGCCGATCCTCCGAAAGTAGCGTAAGCCACTCGACCCCTCGTAGATTGGGATTAAGCAATTCATAGATTTAGAAAAAGCCGAAAGGCAACAAACTAAAATTACAATTTTTCTTTATCAATTTTCTAGCTTGGCTGAATTGATACACATCAATTTTCCTTCCATTTTCTTATCATATCATATCACAAATACATGTGTTAAAGCCTATAACATTATTCAATTTACATAATATCATCCTTAACCATTTAACTACAAAAATCCTCAAACTTACATAAACTTCACCTAACCTAATCCAAATTCATCATCTAAGCCACCAATCAATTTCATTTTTATTTCAACACACTAATTAGCTTCCTACATATATGAATTGAATTCCAAGCACATAAAATAAAATCAAACCAAATTTTAATCACAAACCCTAACCTTGACCAATTCTTTCAAACTTGATTTCTTGGTTTTCTTTCTTGCTTTCAACCCTGAAATGCTTCCAGGCTTATTATCTACTCCATGGCAAGTCAAAATCCACTATTGCTTATAAATAAATCCATCCCACTCAAAAACCCACAAAACTAATAGCTTAAGCTAGGAAAACTTACCACTTTTTCTTTCAACCTTTTGGGTAGTTGATAAGCAGTTAAACTTGATCAAAATTTCTCCAAATCATACTCAAAACTCATTATAAATTGGCACCCTCTTCTTCCTTTTCTCCTTGGCCGAATTCCACGTTACCTTCTCTTCTTTCCTTTTCTTTTTTCATTCTCACAGTTAACACACCAAATGAAGCAATTTATGAGTAAATTTTGACCAAATGAAGCAATTTATGAGTAAATTTTGGTTTTTATACTCATTTAGTGCATTGCACGTGTCATTTTTTCATTGGTAATCTCTAATGACTCATCTCACACGTCATTTTCTCATTAGTCATCTCCAATGACTCATCGCCATGTAATTAATGATTCTTAACCCTTAATAAATCCTCTAAAGTGTGATTCATTAATCTACTAATACCATTTTATACAAAAAGACCAAATTGTCCATTAATGATTTTAATTCTCCAACTAACCAAACTAAATTCCAAAAATATTTCACAACCATCTTAACATCAAATTGATCATGAAATACTCTAATAAGGGTCAATATTTATTGACTGGGTTCTTTTAAAAAAATTTAAATGGGTTTAAAATCATTAATACCCATTATTTTCCAAAAAAGGCATATTAATCCTTAACTTTTGAAACTCCTTAAATCCATCTGATTGAACTTATTTTCAATCTATTTTAGTATCATTAGACTCTAATGCCTATTCTAGATATTTTCAATTCTTTCAGGGTTGAGTCCCCAAAATCACTATTCAAGTGAAAATACTATTCACTTGGATTCACTATTCATCCAAAAATAATATTCACCCAAAATAAAAATTTATATTCAAATGTAAGGAAAAGTTTGGGGTTTTACAAAATATGAAGCCATGTTTAGAATACAAGCCAAAACAAAGACCATTGTTCATCTTGTACAACCTACTAATGTATTTTGCTTCTTCGACAATTTGCCACATGAATAATACAACCTAAACACGTACTTATATCCATGACCTTCAAACACATGTTATTAATATAAACCTTTGGATATGCAATTGAGGAGTTACAAAGCCAAAATGGTTACAGAATAGACCCATGTTGTGAACTCATATTAGTGGTGATTTTTATGTAAAAAAGATATTTTTATGGGTGTGAAGAAAAGAGGACTAAAATGAGTTCTTGATGGATATATGTTAGGAAAGATTTCGAATTTTTTAATTTCATGATAATAAAAGGAGTTTACAGAATTAGACAAAAGAAAACGAGACAAAATAAAAGGAATCAAACTAGAGTATCTTGGGATAAGAAAGGAGCAACTTTGGAGGAAAAAAGGAATTTTTCTCAAGATTCAACCAAAGAACTACTAATTTTAAGATCCATAAGAATGATTTCTTTATTTTGTGTTCTTTCTTGATTATTATTGGTTTTGTTATTCTTATTATAAACTAAATTGGGATAGACCTAGATGGGATGAACCTTAGAACTATTATTTTGGATTGATTCTCTAATTTAGTGAAAGACCCAAGTTTTAATATAAATTTTTCGTAATTGTTATTTATGATTGAATTGAGATATGTTAGCATTCTAATTCAATGTAGAATTTCTTATACAAGGATTCAAATATCTTATGTAAGAATAGATTATGGCATGATAATAGAGTTACATATAATCTGAAATATAAGACCACATAAATCTTTTAAGTTAGAGTTAAATCTATCAACGGAATTTATATAACAAGTTAATTCATTCTTAGGAGTTTCAATGAGAAATATTTTAATCAATTGACTTAAGAATATGAGCTATATTTCTTGAGAAAGAGTACGGCCATAACTTTAGAATTTCTATTGGTATAAGAAACTAGGTTTAATCATTAAATTCAAGTACATAAAGGTTTTAGGAGAATTCTACATTTAGATCTTAATTATTATTTGGTTGTTCAATTCTTGTCCATTGATTTTGTTCACTGCTTTAGATTAGCTATTTCAGCTTTGTTAATATTTTTCTATAATTCGATCATTTATTTATTAGATTAGATTAAAAAAAAGATATTTAGTGCTAGTGCTTATAGTTCTCATAGGATTGGCATCCATATTGTAACACCCCATCCTGAGTGACCCGAACCCGATATCGTTGGTGATATCCGAGTCCGTGTCCCGCGAGGGTGGCGTACTACATCAGTTAGTGAAAACTCAGTATATCATTTTCTTCTCTCTTGTTTTGTTTTTTTTTTAACCGTACATTAGCGCGGCAAAAACAGTAGACAGTAGAAAACATTTGCAGTTATTACAATCATTTAACAATATTTTACAGTAACCATAAAGTTCACATAC
>JANZLD010487173.1:0-14856 GCA_026413575.1 Erythroxylum carthagenense
AATTTATTTAAAATGTTTATTTAATTTATAATTATTATTAGTAATAAGATTATTTATTAATATTTTAAAAATAAAAATTAAAAATTCACAATAATTATAAAAGTTGAAGTAAAAAAAGTAACTAATTAAAAAAATTTTGAAAAAAAATGGGGAAAGAAAGGTAAGAGGGAGGGTGGGAGATTTTAAATTTTTTTGAAAATTTTGGAAAAAAGTCTTCCTATTTTTTAAAATTTATAGTATCGACTGATATTTGGTTCCATTCAAATTGGGGTGATAACGATCGGTATTTAAACCTAGTACAACCTACCCTTTGTTTCATATCAGTACTGATCGGTATTCATATCACTAGTCCATGCTATGGTTGTTAAAAAACTTGAGAACTACTAACATTATTCTACTCACTACACTTTCCTCGATATTAACGTATATTATCACATCTTCACACAATCTGTCACTATAATTAACCTTTATTTTTTCCTAAGATTAAGTACATTAATGATGTATATTATCATGTTGATTTGTTGCTTTAACTAGAGACATCTATAGTGTATAAATAGGAGTATGTACATCTCATTTGACACACACATACAAAGTTCTTCTTCAATTCTTCCTTCATTCTCTATTTCCACAGGGTATCAAAGCCTCCTTCGTAACAAAAGGAGTCAAAACTCTTGACCTTTTCCATTCTTACTCTCATACATTTGGATTTTGCATTATGGGTTCTTAAATATGCTCCCAAAATAATTTGTTATACACCAAGTTGTTCCTCGTCTTTTCTAGATCACAACGGTGTAAATCTCGTCGGAAGAAACTTCCACACGTGCCCACTGATATGTATTTTATTGTTGACACTTAGCGATTAATGATAGGAAAATGCTTAAAATACTTACTTTAATCTTATATATGATTTTAGGTACAATTTAGAAGCAAAGAAATTAAAATGAGTCGAAAGCACTACATTTGAGCTATTTTTCAAAGATCAATACTCACTTGTCTTTATGGAGTGAGACAAAAAAATAAAAGAAAAGAAAAATAAAGACATGAAGAAAAGAACGTGAGGTGCATAGGTAGTGGATAAATGTGGAACAAAACAACAGCGTGAAGGCATTAGCGCAAGCTTAAAACGACATACAAGTAGATGGAAAAAACGATATTGGAAAGTGGGAGGAGTCCGGCCAAAACGTAACACCAAATAAGGAAGTATAAGTAATGACATCTGTCCAAGCAATGTCCAAAACATCAATGTGTGTGAAGAAAACACATGCATGATAGACAGCAAAGTAAAGGGTGGATACAAGAGGAAAACACATGTAAGAGTCCAAAACGCATCCAACATCAAGTTAGACACAGATGTATAGGGATTGTTGAAGCGTGAATTAAAAACAAATAAAAGATTTCTGAATAAAAAGGACATATGGGTAGCTGGTGAACTAGTACAAAACGATAATCAAGAGACGTGAACCAGGAGACAATGACGTAGTCACAAAGAACGCTGGACAAAAAGCTGGAAGGATGCGTTAAATGCTTGATGGAAATGTAGTCAATTTTTGCGTTTAATGAAAACGCAAATGATAACGGCGTTAGGTTAGACAAAACGGAGAAGAGAGGGGGGAGGCAGAGAGAATAGAACGGTAGAATGAGAAGAGAAGCTATCTTTGTTTTTACAGGCATTATCACATAAAAAAAGAATATAAGTTGTTCTTCGGATAGTAGGGGAGTCTTCGATTGGGGATGGAAATAGGGGCTAAGCTCTATCTTTTGTACCCATGGAAGGCTAAACTCCCAGCACTGGTTTAGAGGTGACATCGACGTCGATGACTCGGGTTAAGTGTATTTCATATTTTTTGTTTGTTTCTTTCTCTCGTTAGAAATTGATTGTGTTATTCTATGTTAATTGCTTTGGGTTTTGTGTATGGATAATCAAATTATTATTATTTTTAGGTTATTTCTCTATAAACCCATTAGGTATTATGAAAAGATGATTTTAATTTGTTTCATTGAATCGTTTATTTGTAAACCCACCGCTAAAATTTCGATATAATTTATAATTGTTATGTTGAAATTCATGTATAGCGACTAATAGTTTGTAATCATTAGGGATAACATGAATTAGGTTAAATGACGCATTGTATGTGGTTGTTGCCTTTAATAATCGATTTTTCTAAATTGTAATGCTACTGCCTAATTAAATATAGATATCGTATCCTAGGTTATTCAGTAGTTAGGTTTAATTAACGATCGTATCTTGATTAAATACTATCTAAGAGAAAACTCTAGTTAATTATTAACCAACGATTAATAGTTGCTAGGAGAGGTTTAAGAACAACAAATCAAATAAATATACTTAATTAGGGTGTAGGTTGATATTGAACCAACGAATCAGGTGCCTACCAAAATTTTCATTTTATCATTTTTTGCATGTTTTCTTTAATTTGTTTTTATTAGTCTAGTTTCATTTTATTTTCTAAATCCAAAACCCCCCAAAAACCTAAACACCGATTAATCATTTCAACAATTTTACACACACTTTATATGGGATCAACCTAGACTCACCACTATTATAGTAGTAGTCTAGTTATTTTATTTTAACTAACGTTATGACACGCTTATCAATTTTGGAATCGTTGTTGGGGAGATCGGTGTTTTAGTTTTAGTTTATGATTTAATTTGTGTTTTGTATATATTTGTTTGTAATTGATTTTTTTCAGTAATTTCGTGATCCTTTCATTTTTCTATTTCGTGCTTGTGAAAAATTTTAAAAAATCATGAACGAAAATAATTTCTTTTATAACTCATAATCTTAATTCTATAACAATGTTTGGACTGATCAACCTAACTTTTGTTATAGATAGGATAATCATAAGAATTACTTCCATGATAGTTTGCAAGACACACAGCAATTCTCGTGTGCACCAAAATCTTCTTGTCAAAACTCAAGTACAACTCTGAAAGAATTGATGAATGTTGTGATTGCTAACAATTTTCAATTTCAACAGAGCCTACAACAACAGTTACAATAATTATAGCAGAAAATAAGGCACATAACGTCTAGAAACGAAAACATGGCAAGTCAAATAGGTGAGATGGCAGTGATGATCGACTACCTAGAATCGCAAATGGAAGAGGAGTAGTCATATCAACCTGAGGTGTACCTAATGGATGTTGGAAAGAATGATTCAAAGTTAGTTAAGATTTTTTAGTTGTTGAATAAATTTCAAAATCTGCTCCTCTATTTTTAATTTGTTTGTTTAAATTATATCTATTATTTTTCTGCACCTTTTCAGATGATTTGTTGTGGTGTAAAGCCTATTTATAAGCTAGTTATTTTTCATCTTAAAGTATGTCAATAAAATAAGCAAATTTAGTCCATTCCTTTTCTAGTCTATTTCTTTACTATTTTTTCTACATTTTTTACTATTCAAAACTTCCATCATGGTATCAGGGCTTTAGATCCTTGAGAGACTGAGATTGAGTGAAAAAAATATAAAAATGAAGTTCCCATGACTGTCAGCAATTCAACAATTATCTCACCCCTAAGTTTCAATAGTGAAAATTATCTAATATGGGCTGTTAGGATGAAAGCTCATTAAAAAGTCTTAGCTTATGGTAGTGGGTAGAAAATGAAAGGGAATTATCACTTTTAGGAAATAATCCAATACTCAATCAGATAAGGGCTCATAAAGAGGAAGAAGCAAAAGCTCTAAAAGCTTTATCTATAATTTATTCTGTTGTCTCAGAAGTAATTTCAGAAGAATAATGGCTTGTGAAACAGCTAAGAAAGCTTGGATATGTTGAAAGAATTATATCAAGGTAATGAAAGAACAAGAAGGATGCAAATCTTAAATCTGAAATGAGATTTTGGGACTTTGAGCATGAAAGAAAGGAAGACTATATAAGAATATTCTGATCAGCTGATAAATGTGGTGAACAAAATTCGACTTTTGGGAAGATTTACCTGATAGCAATATTGTAGAGAAAATGCTTATAAGTTTGCCTGAAAGATTTGAGTCTAAAATTTCATCTCTTGAAGATTCAAGAGATATCAGTCAAATAACTTTACTAGAATTGATTAATGCTTTGCAGGCACAGGAGTAAAGAAGAGCTATGAGAAAAGAGAGTATTGAACAGATAATTGAAGGAGCTTATCTAGCTAAAGTTGCAAAGGGAAAATAAAAAATTCCTCAGTGTAACCATTGCAAGAAGCCTGGTCATGAAGAGGAATATTGTTGGCACAAAAGAAAGCCTCAATGCAATAACTGTAAAAGATTTGGTCATCTACAAAAGAATTGCAGATTTAAAAAAGAAAAACATGTAAATTTGGATGAAGTGGTTGAAGGAAAAACTTTTTTTTTGAATTAGATGAAAGAAGTGCTCAACAATAAAAAGATGATGAGAAGTGCATCAGACAGTGAAGAGATGTGCTTCACAAATAAGAAATCTGGAAAGATGTGCTCCATAGAGTTTGGATTTTCTGCAACTTTGAATCAAGGGAGAATGTTGGAAAGAATGATTCAAAGTTAGTTAGGATTTTATAATTGTTGAATAAATTTCAAAATCTGCTCTTCTACTTTCAATTTGTTAGTTTAAATTATATCTATTATTTTTCTGCATCTTTTCAGATGATTTGTTGTGGTGTAAAGCCTATTTATAGGCTAGTTATTTTTTGTCTTGATGTATGTCAATAAAATAAGCAAATTTAGTATATTCCTTCTCTAGTCTATTTCTTTACGTTTTTTATATTTTTTACTGTTCCAAACTTCCATCAATGGATGTTAGTGTGGAAAACTTATTGAGTGATGAGGAGCTTGAGCATTTTGAGGGCAATCCTCAACGAATTGCTTGTGTCGAAGAAGTTGAGGAGGAGCTCGAGGTAGAAAAAGCTATGTCTTGTAGCTCGAAGGTAAAAACTAAGTTTATAATTATTGTTGAGACTAACACTTTATCTTTACCTAGTAGATTAGAGGAATTAAATGAAGAAGAAAAAGGCAAAGAGAGTTTCGAAATATTTCTGAAATGTAAGAACTCAATCAAGATTGAGAATTTGAGGATAGGAAAGACGCTGAATGGGGATGATGATCAAAGTGGCGCTAACTGTAATACCAGAAGATCATAATTTTGTCATGTGAGGAAAACATGGAGTCGAACTAGCGACTCTAAATCAAGGCGCTTCTTAGAAGGTAACCCAAAGGAAGTAAAATTTTTTCTTTATATTTTCACATTTCTTTTTATATGTATATGTGTTCTTCGTTGGTTAATTTTTTGCTTGTTTTAAGTTTTCAATCAAAATAAGAGAAAAATAAAAACAAACATTTTCTCGTTTTCTGTTACTTCTGTGAATTGATTAGAGAATTTTATAGCAACTTTAGCATGTATTTTTACTCTTGTGATTGGTCGATAAGCATTATTTTTAGAAGAGTAGCGACTAGTGGTAGACAAACCGGTGAGATTTTGAGTCTTATTTGATTGACACATTCATATCAATCTTATTGTCTTTTGATAATATGTGACCTTTATGATATGTACATCCTGATTTTGCCTTGAATTTCTATTTGAGATCACATTTTTATCACATGCATTAAAATGAAAATGATTAGACATTCTTTATTTTTCCAAACTATATTAACCAAATAGCCTATCCTATTGACATGATTTTTCACTTGTTAACCCCGGCCCTTTGAGCTTTATACCTTTCTTTTTGTAGCAACCATATTATATGCTTTATACTTAACCAAATGTCCTGCCCAAGCCATGAAGCTAATGGAAAATTTGTGTGGATATACAAAAGTGTAAGTGTAGAGGTGTACATATGTGTGGGTTGGTTAATGTTATGATATTTTGTTATGTCTTATTATTTAAATTCCCATATTGATGTAGTTTATTTTAATTTTATAAATAAAAGAGAAAAGCAAACAAAAAAAGAGAAAAAGAAATGAAATGAAAAAGAAAGCAAGAAGAAAAAATAAAAATTCTTTTTGTTTACATAAATTTATCGAGGAAGAAGTGAATATAAATTTGCAAAGTTATTCATAATTAATACATCTTTCTAGAGTTGTAATAAATGTGTTATTTGGGTATGTTAAATATGAGGTAGATGTTAACTTAGAAGTTCACTCTTATGGTTTCAATGTATTGTTGACATAAATTATATTAGTTATTCTTTCGGATTGGTATATGCTTCATTTGGTTTATCTGTGAGAGTTAAAATGAGTTATGAAATATAAATGTTATATTCGTTGTAGCTGACGGTACCTAATTTTTTGTAAGTGTTAACTAATACACTTGAAATCATATTGAGTGTTGTTTTGTTTCACTACCACGTTGAATTTGAGAGGGGATATTAATATATATTATCACATCTTCACACAATCTCTACTCAGTTAACTAATCCAGTGTAATTAGCCTTTATTTTTGCCTAAGATCATGTACATTAATAATGTATATTATTATGTTGATTTGTTGCTTTAACTAAAGACACGTGGAGTGTATAAATAGGAGTATGTACATCTCATTTGATACAAAGAGAAATACAGATTTCTTCTTCAATTCTTCCTTCATTATCTACTTCCACACTCGATGTGGTGTTTCACGAAATTTGTCCCTTTGACATCATGAAAGCTTACAATTCCACCTACTGCTTAGAGCCGCTAAAACAGCTGACAAGTGACGCTTAAAGACAGAAAATAAGAACACTTGGAAATGAATATGACAGTAATCACAAGTTTAAAAAAAGCTATGTCTTGTAACTCGAAGGTAAAAACTAAGTTCATAATTATTACTGAGACTGACTCTTTACCTTTACCTAACAAGTTAGAGGAATTAAATGAAGAAGAAAAAGGCAAAGGAACTTTTGAAATATTTTTGAAATGTATGAACTCAGTCGAGATTGAGAATCTGAGGATAGGGAAGACGTTGAATGGGGATGATGATCAACTAAGGCCCTATCCAGAACGATCTCGTGTGGAAGTGTCGCTAACTGTAATACCAGAAGATCATAATTTTGTCATGTGAGGAAACATAGAGTCGAGCTAGCGACTCTAAACCAAGACGCTTCTTAGGAGGTAACCCAAAGGAAATAAATTTCTTTTCTTTACATTTTTTCATTTCTTTTTATATGTATATGTGTTCTTTGTTGGTTAAATTTTCAATTAAAATGAGAGAAAAATAAAACAAACAAAACAAACATTTTCTCATTTTCTATTGCTTCTAAGATTATATAGTTATGATTAGAGTGTGAATTGATTAGAGAATTTTATAGCAACTTTAACATATATTTTTACTCTTGTGATTGGTTGATAAGCATTATCTTTAGAAGAGTAGTGACTAGTGGTAGACAAAGTCGGTGAAATTTTGAGTCTTATTTGATTGACACATTCATATCAATCAGTGTCTATGATAAAAATGTGGTCTCGAATAGAAATTCAAGGCAAAATTAGGATGTACATGTCATAAAGATCACATATTCATATCAGTTTTATTGTCTTTTGATAATGTGTAACCTCCATGACATATATATCCTGATTTTGCCTTGAATTCCTATTCGAGACCACATTTTTATCACAGGCATTAAAATGAAAATGATTCGACAATCTTTGTTTTTTCGAACTAAATTAGCCAAATAGCCTACCCTATTAACATAATTTTTTCCTTGTTAACCCCCTTTGAGCTCTATACCTTCTTTTTGTATCAACCATATTACATGCTTTATACTTAACCAAATGTCCTACCCAAGTCATAAAGCTAGTGGAACATTTGTGATTGGTGAGTTTGTGGATATACAAAGGTGTACATATGTGTGGGTTGGTTAATGTTGTGATATTTTGTTAGGTCTTATCATTAAAATTCCTATATTAATGTAGTTTATTTTAATTTTTATAAGAAAAAGAAAGAAATAAAGAAAGAGAAAAGCAAAAAAAAGAAAAAGAAAAAGAGAAAATAAAAGAAAACGAAAAAGAAAAAGAAAGAAAGGAGAAAAAATGAAAATTCTTTTTGTTTAAATAAAATTATCAAGAAAGAAGTGCATATGAGTTTGCAAAATTCATAATTAATGCATCTTCTTATAGTTGTAATGAATATGTTATTTGAGTATGTTGAATACGATGTAGATGTTGGCTTGAAAAGTTCACTCTTGTAGTTTCAATCTATCGTTGGCATAAATTATATAAGTGATTCTTTTAGATTGGTATATACTTCATTTGGTTTGTACGTAAGAGCTGAAATGAGTTGTTAAATATTAATGTTGCATTCGTCGTAGCTGATGGTACTCAGTTTTTTATAAATGTTAACTTGTGCACTTATGTCACAGTGAGTGTTGCTTGAGGGGAGATATTAATGTATATTATCACATCTTCACACAATATTTACTAAGTCAACTAATCCACTGTAATTAGCCTTTATTTTTGCCTAAGATCATGTATATTATTACGTTGATTTGTTGCTTTAACTAAAGACACGGGGAGTGTATAAATAGGGGTATGTACATCTCATTTGATACAAAGAGAAATACAGATTTCTTCTTCAATTCTTCCTTCATTATCTATTTCCACACTCGATGCGGTGTTTCACGAAATTTGTCCCTTTATCTGACATCATAAAGCTTACAATTCCACCTACTGCTTAGAGCCGTTAAAACAGCTGACAAGTGACACTTAAGACAGAAAATTAAGAACACTTGGAAACGCATATGACAGTAATCACAAGTTTAAAACGAATACATGCAAGTACAATGACAAAATTATTCTCATCTTTTTCCTTTGATTTGATACAATCAGTGTTCTCCTGCGCACAATATTCCGGCAATTATTACTTTACATATTATCTTCAAGCTTTGGGTATGATTACGTATTTTGATGAGTTGGGATGAAGCAATATCTAATTATTTTAAGTATTTAATCCCCATATTAAGAATCTGTATAGAAAAGGAATGTCAAAAGGTATGGAGATTCTATATATTGATGATATGACTCAGGAGTAAATTTGTTTTTGTGGGCAAAGCAAAGAGAAAAGATGGGTCACAAGTGCGTGACTCTACTAATCTTGTTTTTAGGGTTTATAGGAGTGAGAGGCACAAGCAAAGTTGATTATGGAGAGGCATTGTCTAAATGTATACTGTTTTTTGAAGGCCAAAGGTCAGGGAAGCTACCTTCCACACAAAGGATGAGTTGGAGAAAGGACTCTGGTCTAAAAGATGGCTCTGATGTTTCTGTAATCACCACCTCGATTCAAGCTTAATCTCCGTTAGATCTTACCTTAAATTGCGTTCCTTCGTGAACTAACTTAGAAGATTTAAAACCCTTTTTGTTTGACAGATGAATTTGGTCGGTGGATACTATGATGCCGGTGACAATGTTAAGTTCAATTTTCCCATGGCGTTTACGACCGCCATGTTGGCTTGGAGCCTCGTGGAATTTGGTAAGTACATGGGCTCCGATTACGGGCACGCCGAGGATGCTCTCCGGTGGGGTACAGATTATCTGCTTAAGGCCACGAACATCCCTGGCACGGTTGTTGCCGTCGTCGGTGATCCCAACAGGGACCACAGTTGTTGGGAGAGACCAGAAGACATGGACACTTTGAGAACATCTTATGTTGTTAACCGAACACACCCTGGCTCCGAGGTTTCTGCTGAGATTGCGGCCGCTCTGGCGGCTGCTTCCATTGTGTTCAAGGAAACTGATAAGAAGTACTCGGACCTCCTTGTTGCAAGGGCACTTCAGGTATTTCTGTACTCTCTTTTTTTTTTTTTGGGTAAATTTAATGAAAAAAACAATGTATATATTGTCTAACAAAATTTACTAAATCGTGGTTTCAGTAATAAGTTATTCAATATTTTGTCTGGCACTATTTTATAATTGTATAAATATTGTTATTAGTTTTACGTGTTTTATTTGAAAATAACTTGATAAATTTACGTATTACTGAACCCGATTTTAACAAGATTTTTATTGAATTATTGTTATATAAATATCATTGACACAATTCAATTTGGACAGATTTTTGGAAATACTGGATTTTGAAAAACAAATATGAAACTTGACGCTATTTCTAAGCAATACTTGTCCCAAACTTCCAAAGTTTATTGTTTGAATTAATATTATTTTTAATATAAAAATGAACTATCTAATTTTGATTTAATATTTGATTTTCATTGAATAAATTATTTAAAATACTAAAATTTTAATAATTTATTAAATATATCTCATGTTCATGAATTATATATATATCACTATAATATTGTTAACGACAAAATTTAGCATTATTCAAATATGTTTTTATCATTTTTGATCTTGTTTTTAATTTTTATGATTTTTATAATTTTCAACATTTATATAATTACAAATCATAATTTTCTAATCAAATATTTTTTAAAAAGTTAACATAATTTTAAAAATTAACAATTTACATAATTAAATTCTTTGCACTAATTTTTATAAGAGGCGATATATAATGTTCAAAAACAAAAGTTGGGTACATTTAATATTTTATTTATAGTTTAAAATATTTGATATAATTTTTTTTTTTACTTGATTGAATAAAAGGTCTTTGGCTTCGCGGATAGGTATCAAGGATCTTATAAAGCAAGTGTTGGGGAAGCTGCCTGCCCATTTTATTGCGATTATAATGGCTATTGGGTATGCATGAGACGAGAAAGCTATTGACTTGGTTCATCTTAATCAATTCTCTGATAGTGCCAATTGTTACTAACGATTTGGATTCAGGACGAACTGGTCTGGGGAGCAACTTGGTTGTACAAGGCAACCGAGGATAGCAAGTACTGGAACTACGTTACAACCAACACAAAATTCCTGAAACCCCTTTACTTCAGACACATAAATGGCATGGAATATACAACAGCATTTAGCTCTGGTGAATTTGGATGGGATGCGAAAGACGCAGGCATTAACGTACTTGTTGCCAAGGTAATCGATTCCTCAGGCTCCTTGTTGCCATGGTGATTCCTTTCAGATCAATCTGATTTTTCTTTTTTTCCTGGCAGATCCTGAAACGTAATCCTGCGGCTGAACAATTTATTCAGAAAGCTGACGATTTCGTCTGTTCCGTTTTGCCTGAATCTCCAACCAAATCTGTCACGTACTCCCCAGGTACGTAACATAGCCTGAGTTCAACTAATTATTAAAAAATATATATTATATCAAACAATAAGAGTTCTTAAAACATTATTAAGATCAAATTTACTACTTATTAGTTAAATCGAGTTCGTTGATTTCGATCCGGCAATTCGATTGCCATTTTTGTCTTGTCAGGAGGGCTTCTATTCAAATCAGGATCATCTAACATGCAACATGTAACGTCTTTATCCTTTCTTCTCCTGGTTTACGCCAGCTTCTTAAGACATGCTAACAGAGTAGTTTACTGTGGGAATGTGGCCGTGGAACCGTCGAGTCTCGTCGCGGTAGCCAAAACTCAGGTGGACTATATTTTGGGGAAGAATCCACAGGGAATGTCGTACATGGTTGGATATGGAAACAAGTTTCCTCAAAGAATCCATCACCGGGCATCGAGCTTACCCTCTGTGGATGATCATCGTGATCAATTTGGGTGTCATGATGGGAATTCTTTCATCTTCACTAAGAACCCTAACAAGAATGTTCTGGTAGGGGCAATCGTTGGAGGACCTGATGAGAATGATAAGTACATTGATAATCGTCTCAATGTGTCTCAATCGGAGCCTGCTACGTACATGAATGCTCCTCTTGTCGGAGTTTTGGCCTTTTTTAAAGAATCTACGAAGTACTATTACTAGGAGTTGAAATCGACTCTTGTGGGTGGCCAGGAATTTGTTCAGTTCTATCACTTAATTTTTGTGCTGGAAGACCGATATATTTTTTATTATTATCAATATTTTAAAAAACATGCAAGAAGCTGAAACGATATGACAAAATGTTTAAGATTTAAAATGTTCAATCAGTATTAGACTATCATAAAATTGGTTAAGATAGAATAAATTTTAAAATTTTAAAATATAATTAAAAAGATTATTTTTACCCATTGAAAATTTTATAATTTAATTGAAAAAAGATATTATTAAATAAAAATTAGTTAATTTATTTCAGCTTATAAAAATTTGTTAGTTAATAAAAATTGACCAATTAATTAATAAATTGAACATTTTTTAATAATAAGAGTTACTAAAGTAAATCAAACTAGAAAATTAAAAATTAAATAGAAAAATTTGACTGTTCAAGCTTTTAACGGTTGAACCGTCAATCGGTTAAGTTTTTTAATCATTGATTATTATCACAATTTTAACTAAAATGATTGTATTATCTCAATTAGTCTTATAATATTATTAATTTTCTCCATTGAATATTTTAAATTTAAATACAAACTTAGTATGTCACATCTAGACATCATATATATAATAAACGTAAATATCTATTATCATGTACCTAGTATTATGAATTTACAGTGCCAAGTCAATGTATACCAGGGTTTAGGTTAATATATTGTTAATGGTTTGAGTGAAATTGACTAATTTGTTAAGATTTTTGTATGTCAACCAATTATTTAAAAATTTTGAAACACAAAAATGAATTGAGAAATTTAAGATTCGAAAAGTTGAGATAATACATGATTAACATATGCTTTAAAAAATATTACATAGTAAGTAATTAACTTTGAGGAAGTACAAAAACTATACGTCAAATCCACATTAATTGGTATCTTCCAACTATCAGAGTCGCATATGATCCACATTAATTGGAAAGTAACTTTTATTTTGTAAGTTTAAGTGGATAATAGGTCTCCTATATCTAAGCTTTTAAGTAATTTAGTTTTGTAAATCATTCTTTAATATTAGATAATGTTAGTTATATGCATTCGATGTCACTTCATTCGTAGTCTGCTGGCAAGAGGAGAAATAGTGCTAGAGTTTTGTAACACAAATGATGAAGTTGTTGACTTGTTTACCAAGTCTTTGCTACAACTCAAGAATGATTATTTTCAACAGCAATTTGGAGTATGTAATTTTAATCAAGGGAGTGTATTGAAACTGATTCAAAATAAATGAAGTCACATAGTCCATATGTAGTTTATTAAGTCTAATGTTTTCCTATAGGTTCGGTTTAGTCTGTTGGTCAAATCTGTCAAGATTGTTTATGTTATTATTTTCCAACAAGGTAGTGGGTCATAGTGTGTCTTTATTTTTGATATTCAATTTCTATATATACCCTATAAAAGGTTTTGTCTTCTGGGGTGCGATCATACCAGCACTAATGTACCGGATCCCATCAGAACTTCGAAGTTAAATATACTTGGGCGAGAGTAGTACTAGGATGGGTGACCTCCTGGGAAGTCCTCGTGTTGCACCCCTCACCCACATCTTTTTCCGCGCCAGTTATGTGATGACTGGGAAAAACTTATGCGGGACTTTATTTGGGGGTCTACCACGGAACGCCGAAAGATGCATCTAGTCAAGTGGGAGTCGGTGTGTAGACCTAAAGACGAAGAGGGTCTAGGTCTTAAGTGTATCCAGGCTACCAACAGGGCATTTCTCGCTAAATTGGGTTGGGGCCTTCTCACTAAACCCGACGTCCTATGGGTTCAGATCTTTCTGGCCAAATATAGGCTCGACACCACGGCGATCCCTCTAAGGATTTCTCGACCAGGGGCTTCCATTGTCTGGAGGGGCATATCGGCTTCATGGCATGTTGTACGGCGGGGCCTATCTTGGTCTAGAGGCAACAAGCGCAGCATCTTTTTTTGGTTGGAGGACTGGGGGCCTCTTATCCAGGTCGCCAGTGCTCCGGTCCCTAACAGCCTTCGTTTCGCTACGATCGCCTCCCTCTTGACCGATAGGGGTTGTTGGCGATGGGATGCCTTTCAGCAGTACCTCCCGGCTACGGTTTGAGCATCCCTTGCCCTTTCTGGGCCAGGCATTGAGGGCGCCGGGGAGGACCAGTTGAAGTGGGCCCCTACCTCACATGGGAGGTTCACGGTAGCGTCTGCGTATGCCCTTATTGAGGGCCGATCCCCGGAGCATCGACACAAGCTATGGGAGATTATTTGGAAATAACCTGGCCCTCAAAGGATTCGTTCATTTCTCTGGCTTGTTGCCAATTGTAAACTCCTGACGAATCACCAACGGGTAGTGCGTCATATAGCCCTGGATAACCGTTGCGCTTTCTGTGGTCTGGAGGAGACCACGATCCATGTTGTGCGGGATTGCCCTAGGGCGTCGGCGTTTTGGCGACAGTTTCCTAGCGGGGTGGTGGATACAGCCTTCTTCCAGCACGAAGAGTCCCTTTGGTTACAGTTTAACCTCACGAAGGTTGTTCCAATTCCTTTTAAGTATTCGTAATTTGCCTTTGATTAGGCATATTGTGGACTTTGGCCTTACATTTCTTGGCCATTGTGGTGCTCCTTTTAAGTATTCGTAATTTGCCTTTGATACTGGAATTTTTCTTATTAATCGGATGTCAACTAATGCTTTATCTTCCAAAATTTCATTTCAAGTTCTCTATAATTAGGCTCTGAATTATAACTTCCTTCGCATTTTTGGGTGTGTCATCTATCCCTTACTTTGCCCTTTTCAGAAGCACAAATTCTCTTTTCGGTCTAAAAAGTGTGTTTTTCTGGGTTATTCCTCGCACTATCTTCGTTAGGGTTGTCTTGATAAAGACACTGGTAAAATCTATCATGCCCGTTATGTTACTTTTAATGAATTTGTGTTTCCATTTCATCAAGTTGTAGGTTCTTCTTCCATAGTTCTTCCTCAACCTGACATTCCTACTTCACCTCATTAGCTTCACTTATCTCGGCCTTTTCCTTCGACTGTTCTGCCATCTCATGATCTGCAAGGTGTAACACCCAAATACCCCCTGGGAGGATACATGGATG
>JANZLD010490103.1:0-14826 GCA_026413575.1 Erythroxylum carthagenense
GCCAAAGAAAAACACCAGGTTTGAGATTCTTCGAAGGGCACAGGGACAGTGTGCTTTATATTTTTGAAGTATTTTTTGTGTTGTTAAAAAAAACAAAAAAAGGAAAATATTTTCTTTAGTTCTTTAGTTTTTTTTGTTGCTATTGTCGTTTCATCTTTTTATTAGTTTCCACTGTGACTTCTATTTAGCTCCACCGAAGACTCCTCAACTCTCTCATCGGTATGGATCTTTCTCGGGTATCTCTCTCTCTTTCGGGCATATCTCTCAGTGTTTTGAATGGTTTTTTTCTTTTGCTAATAGAGCACCTTCAATGATTCCTTCTTCTCTCATCATCCTCCTTTGTTCTTGTGCCTGTAATGTATTTACTAATTCTGCCAAAGTCATGCTTGATAGATCCTTAGTTTCTTCCAATACAAAAATTTTAGATTTATATTTTTCAGGTAAGGTCACAAGAACTTTTTGCACTATTCAATTATCAGAAAATCCTTATTTAATAACCTCACTTTGTTTACTATATTGGGCAACTTTCAGAGTATTCTTTAATAGAAACTGACTCTTTCATCTTCAGCATTTCAAATTTTCTGATCAAGATGAGCACTTGCATGCTCTTGGTTCTTTCATTTCCTTAATATTCCTTTTTGAGGTAATCCCAGATATCCTTTGCCTACTCTAGATTCATAATTCTTATAAATATGATGTTTAAAATAGTAGAAAACAAGTAAGCTTTGGCTTTAAACTTCCTATTTTTCCTTTCTTTGTGCATCTTGATTTGAGTTATTGTAGGATTTGTTGGCAATGGACGCACTTCATAGTCTTCCTCCACAGCTTCCTAAACATCCATAGCATCAAGATGAGCTTTCATTCGAACAACCCAAACTTAACAGCTATCACAATCAAAAATTGGTGGTGCACCTTGAAATAGTTGTGTTTCGATCTCTATTGCTTGAAGATAGTTGTAATTCTTGTTGCAATTTTGGGTTGTAAATTAAGTTTGTGTTTTGGTTTTGCTCATCTCACAGGTCCCTCAAGACAAATGCTATGATACTATGTTGTTTTTTTAAAGCTGAAATGTAATACGTAAATAGAAGTGAAGGAAAAGAAGGTGTTTTGTTGTAAAACACACCTTTATTGACAGCAATAAAGCTCATTAACCCACTCACGGGGTAGCTTAGCGGTAGAAAGGGGGAGAGGATTGTGAGAGGTTGTGGGTTCGAACCTTTGGAGGAGCAGCTTCTATTTGAGGTGATGTAATTCCCCTGGTGATGACGACCTATCCTTGATGCAGGTACCTCTGATACTAACTAGGATCAGACCCGGATTTACCTATCTATGAGTCTGAGTGGGTGGCTCATAGGTCTCAGGTAGTCGGGCCAAGGCCGAACCCTGAGTTATCAAAAAAATAAAGCTCATTATATAGAGCTGAAAGATAACAAAAAATCTTATTTATTTGCTAATATCACAAGAATATTTCTCAAGTGATTTTTAAAATCAAGTATTAAATATCATAATCAAATTTGCCTAAGACTTAGTCGGTTTGACTATTTATTTCGTAATAATCTGCAAGTCTAAGGAACTTTCCTAACATATATACGCAAAAATAACTCTAGTCAACAGCTATCAAATCTGGTTTTGTGGTATGTCCTCTCGTTTCAACAGCATTGATGGTGGTGTATTGCAGATTAAACGAAATGGGATCAGCCGAACAGCTTCGATGAATCTTCAAGGAGAACTTTTAGCATCTTGGAATACCTTGGTAACTGATTATACCCAGAATGGACTAACAGAAACAATAATTTTGCTTTTCCAGCAAATGCTTTCGTCTAAAGTATATCGTAATCTTGTGGCAAGTATTCCCTCAGGTTGTACTCAAGAAATTGGTAAATGATTTGGTTGAGTAAACACTTCGAATCTGATATCTATGTTTCAACTACATTAATTGACATGTACACCAAGTGTTGTAGTATTGAGGCACGGCAATTATTTGACTCATTACCTGAGAAGATGAAGTAACTTGGAATGCTGTGATCTCCAGTTATGGTCTTCATGGACATGGGAAGGAAGCGCTTATGCTGTTCTGATGAGATGTTGGATTCTGGCATTTCACCAAAATGGGGTGACTTTTGTTTCTGCCTTGTATGCATGCCGTCATGCTGGTTTAGTAAGAGAAGTAGAGAGAGTTTTTCATTCTATGGTAAACGAGTACAGATTTGAACCTTTGGCTGAGCATTAGGCATGCATGGTTGACATCCTTGGGCGACCAGGAAAGTTGCAGGAAGCATTGGAATTCATCGAAGTTCCAACAAAACCCAATCCTACTGTATGGATTGCATTACTTGGTACTTGTAAAACTCACCAAGATACAAACCTAGCAAGCTTCTCAAAGGCTTCTTGAGTTGGAAATAGAAAATACGGGTTACCATGTCTTAATGTTAAATGTTTACTCTGCTGAGAGGAACAATCCACAAGCTGCTTCTATAGGATAAGTAACTAAAAAGACAAAGCTTGAAAGTACTCCAGGTGGCACTCTGATTGAAGTTGGTCAGATCCTACATGTCTTCACATCCAGTGACCGAAAGCAATCTATTCAGAGATCTATAGATTGATGGGAAAGATGAAAGAGGCTGGATTTCGGGCAGAGACTGTCACTGATTGGCATGATGTGGGGGAGGAAGATACAGAACTAGTAGTGAAGGTTCGCAGTGAGAAATTAGCCATTGCTTTTGGTCTGATCTCTACTGAACCTGGAACTGAAATTAGGATCATTAAGAATCTCATTGTTTGTTTAAATTGTCATACTGCGAGTAAATTTACATATAAGATCAAAGAAAGAGTTATAGTGGTTAGAGACACCAATAGATTTCATCATTTCAAAGATGGAGAGTGTTCTTGTAAAGAATGTTGGTGATGTATCTTTAACAGTGTTAAAAGATCCAAATTTGAAATTTCAACATGCTTTTTCAGTTCTTTGATGATGATAGTGCAAGGAGAATAACTGTACAGGACCAGTGTCGTCCTCAGATGATCTCAAGCTCAGTCTTCATCCATTTTATATCAGAAAGGCCTCTGTAATTGAGGTCTTTAACATTTTATGGCTTCCTGGAGTCTGCAGTTGCCTCTTGGCATGCAGCCAAAGGAATGAAAACCAAACCAATGATGAGTAAGTCACTGTATCTGTGAACTTTAGTTGCCAAATGAATATCCTTGGTCTTACTATTGTGATGTCAAAAGTGAACTGATCTGAGACTTGGACTCCAAATCGCATATATTGACGCTACTCAGCTATTATGAAGGTTGATGTGGAAGATGTCAAAATTGGGTGGAATGCATCTTCTTACAAAAAAATTTCACTCTAGCTTTATTCCTTATGCACCCATGATGTTGGTTTGTACATCAAAAATGATATGTTTATGGAAACAAAGATGTACATGTAGAAGTCAAAATACAGGAAGGAAAACAAGCTTCTTAGCAGTTGATTCCACATTGCTTGGTGTCAGGTCCCTTGGATTTCAACACAAATGGATCAATTCTCACCCAAAGCAAGGAAAATATTGAAGCCAAAAGCACAGACCATATAACGACAATAGTTGGTGTCCTGTTCTGTCGCCCCATCAAACCTTTCAGGAATGGATAGAGATGAACAATCACCCAGAAGGCAAAGAAGAGCTTGCCAAATAGAGGTCCCCATGATTGGTACCCGTTGTTTATGGCGTCTGAGATTCCAGCTACAACTCCAACAAGGTTGATGATGAGGATAGTAGTTGGAGGGATAAGGAGGGTTGTCCATTTAAAGGCATATAGTTCTCCAAACTCCTCATCATCAGTTGCCTTGGAGGTGACAGTGAAGTTTGTGTCAATGCCAGCTAAAACTTTGAGAAGACCTTGCACAACAGCAAAAAGGTGAGCTGAGATACCACCAATGACCCAAAATTGCTCATTTCTCCACCATTCTTCAATGCTCACTCCACTCCACCTCAGCTCAAGGATACCCGTCGCAAAGATCGACAGAAAAAGAGCAATGAAAAAAAGACTTGCAAAGGTGCTTATCTGGTTCAGAACATGGTATAAGCTCATAAGTTCAGTGCATTTGGGTTCATTAACATTGCATTAGATTCAAATCTTATGCTTGCTTCACTGAATCAAGAAGGATACTATTTTATAATTAACTAAATGTTGATGTAATATATTAGTATACCATGTTATTACCTCAGGCATGATGAATTTGTCAGTAAGCAAGCATATGGCAGGTAGAGTGCAGTAGGCAAGAAGTGGTAAGGCAGTGAATGGATAGACAGTTGTGTTAACATATGCAAATCTCTCAAGCCACTTCAGCTTTCCTTCCTTGTATCCGTACCAGACAGGGCTATGACGACTGAAGAAGATCTCAACAGAACCGAGAGCCCATCGAAGCACTTGGTTTAACCGATCGGAAAGATTAATGGGGGCTGAACCCTTGAATGCAGGTCTCTTTGGCATACAGTAAATTGATCTCCAGCCACGACAATGCATCTTGAAACCTGTTAGAATATCCTCTGTAATTGAACCATAAATCCAGCCAAGCTGCATAGACAAAACAAAACAAGAAGGAATCAAACCATCAAAATGTTAGAACTTGAAAACAAGAACAATAGAATGTAAGAGCATTTCTAGCCAGAAAAGAAAGGATATTACCTCAGTTCCCCAATCAGTTTTGTCTTCGTAGCCACAACTAATTACATGGATGGCTTCTTTAAGTTGAGATGCAGGACTTGAAGATGGAGGAACACCACCTTCCTCCATCAGAGTTGAAGTCACAAAAATTGCCGATTGTCCAAACCTCTTCTCAAAATTCATCTGAGACATCAGTAACTCTTTGTCATCGTCCACTGCTGCCAAAGAATTGACACTTCAGAAGTTGAGCAAAGAGGAATTAAGTGGGAACTTAAAGAGAATAATAAAGATATTGTCTGACCATGGAGGCTCGAAGCTTCTGCATTTGCAGCCTTCTTAGCATTCTTCTTTTTGCGGCGTCCAAAACATGGGCAGCAGTCACAGGTCACCATCTTCGGGCGCTTGGAACCCTTTGGAGGCTCATATCCATACAATGCTTGCCTCTTAAAAACACATCCTGTACCCACATAAACCGGACCTTGAATTCCATCCAGACCTTTCATGTTTATCTGCAATAGAATAATGCGTTCTTTTTTAGTTTCCTCCTTCCGTGATTCACAGTAACACAACAGTAAAGAAGATACAGATTTTCTTCTCATTGCAGGATCTTACATCAAAGAAAACTGTGTTTCTATTGGCATAACGATCGTGCCTATCAATGCCATCGAATCTTTGAGGAAACTGTACATAGCACACTTTCTTTCCAACTTGAGGGTCCATTAAGAAACACATGGATTCTCGAACAGCTTTGCTGTTGTTTACATAGTGGTCACAATCCAAGTTCAACATGAAGGGAGCATTGGTAAGCACAGCAGAGACTCGAACCTGGAATTTACATCAGAAAATCCAGTGATGAACAGTCTTTTGAATTGTGAAAGAACTATAAACAATTGTTAAGATTTTGAACTTAATGAATTTACCAGAGCATTCATGGCACCAGCCTTTTTGTGATGAGCAAATCCAGGCCTCTTTTCACGAGATACATAAACGAGGCGAGGGAGTTCATTTCCTTCAATGTCATGGCCTCCACTGTGACCAAGAAATACTTGAATCATGCCAGGATGATCCCTGGTATTGTTTCCTGGCCATGGTGTACCATCCTGCATGATCCAGCCCTCTGGAGGTATCTTCTGTGCTTTTGCTACAATGGCATTTATTCTAACCTTGAATTCTTCATATTCTCTCTGTCAGAGACCATATGTTGTCAAGTATTAGCTAAATTAAGTTTGAATCAAGTCTCTAGAACTCTATGCAAATTACAGACCTTCATAGCTCGACGCTCCTTAACAAATGTTGGTTGGACTTTGTCCTTGAGATAATCGACTTTCAGAGTGAAGTACATCTCAGGGGCTCGAGGTTCTATGCAGAACTTTTTGCAGAATGGAACCCATTTTCTGGCAAACTCAGCAGTTTCAGAGAGTGCTTCAAAGGTGCACATGGACGCACCATCATCAGATAGGTATGCTGAGATCTTTTCAACAGGGTAGTCCATGGCCAGGATTGATAGGATTGTATTTGCAGTAACTATAGGAGGCTCCTTCATAGGATCCACAGTACTGATGAAGATGTCCACTGGAGCTAGCATATTTGGCTCCCCTTCTCTCTCGTACCTGTGTAATAAGCCATATCAATCACTACTACACAATGAACCATCATCAAGTAATCTCTGGTTCAGTAGGCAAAAGTTCAAAAATTGTTGCTATGTTTCTGAACTTGTTCAAGAATTTGGATTCTTTTGAACAATTTTACCTGAAAGAAAGGCGATCAAGATATGTTTCTCGATCGATAGGGAGCCATTTGGGAAACTGATCAAGAATCCATGAAAATGCAAACCAGATTTCACAGATCACAGATGTCAGCCAAAGGCCAATAGCATCATGCACAGGATTTAAAAGTCTATAACGTAGAAAGAAGGCCAGTATGAGAAGACGAGCCACAATAACCATCCTATAAGGATTGATCTTGCTAGATGCTATTGGTACTTTCCTGGAAAGTGGCTGCCTGGTCTCATCAATGCTGCGTTAGTTCAGATATTGCAAAAACTGTTAGCAAAGAACTGGACTTTGAGGCTTTAAGTTCAATTCCATTCTAGAAAATTGAATACATACATGGCTGCTTCAGGATCGTCATCAGGTTCAGGTCCCAAATTCCCTTGCTGCAGTTTCCACTCATCCATTCTATCCTTCCAACCCGCCTCTTTCTTTTCATCCCACCTCGCACTTCCTGTTTTGTCAAGTTATATCAAGATCAGAAGTTAAGAGATGTATATCAGAATGGTCAGAATCCATTTCAGTCCTTTTAAGCATACCCGGTTCTGAAACTGGATAAGGGTGAACTCGTCTATGGACTGAAGCTGATAAAATCTCTCCATTAGCTCCAACTGGTAATTCACCACTAACCTGAAACAGGATGGTTTGGAGTTTTAGATCTTGCATGAAAAGAATTGGCGAGTAGTAAATGTTGATCTTACAATCATACCGGTCTTGATCTAATCCCTGTTATAACTGGAGGAAATTGTGAGTTCTCTTCGTCGTCATGACCTCTTCCATAGGTCATCTTCCCATGAAGCATTGCTTCTGTAAGATGCTTGTTCTTTTCTTGCTCATCTTCCATGTTGAACTCATGTTCAATGTCATCAATGTCTTCTTCATCTTCGTCCCCCTCCACCCGCGGGCTGCCTGTAAAATGTTTGCATCGAATTTATACCATGAATCGTCCACTCTAAAGCTCGAAACAAGATGATAAGAGACTATAGTGACTTGGTCTATACCTTTGAGCCGCCTGTATCTGGTCTTGCACTGAGGGCATTGCTGTGTCCCCTCTCTCCTTTCATACTCATAACAAGGTCTGCACACCGGGAAACCACACTCATTGCAAGCTACAAACAAGTCTCCGTCCACCGTCAAGCCAACCCCATCTCCACATATCTCACAAACTTGACCATCCAGGTTCTTCAATGGCTTCGGCTGCAAAAACACATGCAATTCATGCACGTTATTATACAGAAGCAGTAACACTCATAACAACTCTCATCTGATGGTATATTGATAATGGTCGTCGTTGTTACCTCTTCATGGCCATGAATGACCACGAGCTCGTTGCGGTTGTGAGAGCCAGCGACAAGACCAGCACTGGCTTCCATGTTTGTGGTCAATGGAGATGCTGAGAAAGCAGGAACAAGGCAAAGAGTAGAGAGGGAGTGTTTCTTTTTTAAGAATGGAAAAAGGGTAAGGTAAAGGAGCTTGATAAGTGTCACCTAATGCGCTCAGGTAATGGTCTGGTGGTGTGGGGCGTTGGTTGCAGAGTCGCCATTGCCTTGAAGCTAAGTTTCCTGTATTTTTCAACTACTTTGCACTTCTATTCTTATATATTCTTTTTTTCCCCCAAATTTTCCATAAAATCAACGAGAAATCCGAATTAGAAACTTGTGTAAGGTAAGGAGGAAACAAGTTTAGATTTTTCTCTACCAAAGTAATTTTTTCTTATTGGGATAATTCAATCATGAAAACTTAGAATTCAATTTACTTTAATAACATTTGTTATTACAAAATGATTAGTTAATTAATTAATTAATTTTTGTAAACTAAACGATTTTTATAAATTAATATAAACTAATTAATTTTCATTTAATAGTAATTAAGGACAATCTCCTTAAATTATATTTAAGATTATTTAATTTTATTCGATCTTTAATTAGTTTTATAACAGTTTAATAGCAGTTGAACCTTTTAAACCTTAAATTTCTTGTCTAATCAGTTTAACTTTTACTTCGATTTTTAGAACATTGATCTTGTCAATTTTGATAATTCTACTAATAATGTTTTATATCGGTGAAACTAGTAATTATTCTTAAAAGAATAGATAAAAATACCAACAAATCAAAAGAATGACAAGATTAAACTTTCAATTAGGAAAAGAGGTTGCTTTTATATAAAAAATGAGTTTTTTTTTTAAATTATCTTGGAAAAGAAATCAATTTTGTTTTTAAAAATGAGCTTTAGATTTCTCATTAAAACATTCTATTAAAGTAATATTGGCAACCCTAACAATTCTAGATTGACTTTTTTTATTAAAAAAACCCTAGATTTTTTAATTTTTCTTAGGAAAGAAATTTGATTTTATACCAAAAATATGGGATTTTCTAAAAATTATTTTACTTTTTTAAAATATAATTAATCTAACCCAAAATTAGAAAAATAAATTCACATTTGGAATAATATATTCTTTAAAATTAAACAGCTTAAAAATTAGGTTCTTAAATATGCTAATTTCATCACTTGAACTAATTTTGAAGGCAATTCTACTTTTGCTTGTAATAAATTGTTCTATTAATTTTATTTATTACAAGCTTTCACCTACTTTAATTTATGATTCCATTTTCTATTAATTAGTTAAATAAAATAGTACAAACCATAACCCTTTTGGCTTTTATAATTTATCTAACAAATTATCCAATATTTTAAAAACTGGATTGAAAGTTAAACTGATAAGACAAAAGATTTAAGGTTTAAAACGTTAGACGACTATTATAAAACTAACTAAAGATTAAATAAAATTACAGAATTAAAAATATGATTGAAAGATATTTTTATTATTTATCGAAGAATTTAAAATTTAATTAAAAATTGTTAAATAAAATTAATTAATTAATTTTAGTTTATAAAAACTTATCAATTTTTGACGATAAGAGACATTAAAGTAAATTAAACCAAAATTTTAAATAATTCGAAGTTTTAAAGATGAAACTGACCAAACCGAAAAAGAATTTGAAAATGGTAAATTTCTTCACCTTATTGACTATAAAAACATGTCCAAATTTCCCTTCTTTTCAAGTTATTTCAACTTCAATTCCTCTTTTGTCACTTTCTTTACTTTCTCGAGGGTGTTTGGTAGGGAAGAATACATGGCTGAGGTATAAAATATGAAGTGTTAGGAAGTCCTTGTACGAGTCTGAACTTAGAATCTAAGCCAAGTTCTTATTCGTTAGTTGAGTAAGTTGGAGACTCTCTATCCAGACAGAGCAGCCTCTCCTACTAAATATACAATCACTAGAAAACTTGGTAACTTGCTCTCCTGCTCTGCTCTGCTCTGCCAAACCAAACTTGATCATGAAATGTGAATTCTACATTTCTTCCAACTTGTGTCAGCCACAAGTTTCCCTTTTTCTGCTGGAAATTTAGATCCATAGGATTTCACTCAAACGGTTCAGTATATGACTGAAAACCTAAGATTAGTAACCTTTTTGAACATTGAAAGAAATTCAGAAATGAAAAGAGAGTGAAGATATTCAACCTTATAATCAAAAAGGGTAATTGAGACGCAGCAGGGAACACCACGAAAGGGCATTGTCGCCCGTGACTTTTTCTTTTCAATATCGGGAGAACCTGCAACTACAGCAGATGGACAAACAAAGCCTGTTCTGTCTTTGTGCTTCCAATGCAGAAAATCTGTTGCGCATAGGCTTTACTTCATTTTCACTGTAAAGAAGCATAGTCCATCATTCCCACACGTTGCATTTCACCCTCTGCCTGCTTAAGTAGAGGTCTAAGTAAGGGCTAGCTCATCAGCTTCTTCTTCTTAAAACCCCTGAAGCTGTGTGTTCATCCATTGTCAACTTAGGTAAAACGTCCAGGACAGATGGAGCCCCGCTCATGCACCGTCAATGAACTAGGAACAAAAATGGTTTTCTCAATTGTATACTTTTTCTTTCGTGGAACACATTGTTCGCACTCACCAATTGAAACTGTCGATGATCACGTCTAGCAGGTCGGTATGCAAGCAAATGTGTGAATGTCGACTTATCTTTACATAATTATCATCAAAATCTTCAATTGACAATACAAGTCAATACAAACTGGAAACCATATATTCCTCCTGCATTCGCATTTACAACTATCTCCAAACTAGGAACAGGAAAAAAAACAGTTGCAACTTAAATTCAGCTGCCATTTCCTCTAAGCTGAATGATTACTCACCCATGACATCAGGTCCGGGTGGTCACTGCAGACTGATACACCTCAAACAGCAACTTCTATGCTTCATACAGCAACTTCTGGAGAGAGCTTTGTAACTTCGACTCAAAGTTTCTTCCAAGGGTTATGAACAGTATCTCTTCCTTGTATGATATACTGGGCCTGCCAATCCATGATCACAGTTCAGACCATTCCTCTCATACATTCAAAAACCTGAGTTCATAGTTCTAACATAGGGAATGATGTCAATGATCCATCAATACTTTCATTTTTTACAACTCTAAAAAATATGCTTTAATTTGAAATGAGAGATAAAGACCAAATCACGTAATCCTACTGACTTTAAAACACTATGCAATGCTGGTTCTCTTAGAAATCTTAAGCATATTGTGGCAGTTCTTACATCAAAGCTGTACACAAACCTATGATACCAAATGTTGCTGACGACATTTGCAAGTACCTGTCAACTATTTCAGCAGTTAAGAGTTACTTGTGAAACCTTCACATGCAATTACACCCCTGCTGAAACTTCATTTACAGCTGACCTCTCTTTTTTCTTTGGCAGCCCCTGAGCTTTCTGTAGAACAGCTTTGTTCGGTACCAAAGTGATAAATATATTTCTATCTCTGAAGTTTTTGCTCTCCTCACTTCCAAGCTGTAAATTGCATCATCAAAATATGTTAGAAATGCATTTCACCGACAGAATCCAAGAACAGATAAGTTCCATATAATCCATATCTGCAAGGAAACAGCTAACCAGTTTGGGTTTTCTTTCTACCTCAAAGAGGTTAACCCTAGATGCATAGCCCAATCACAAATACAACAAAATTCAACAACATACAAGTATGTAACAGTTAGATACCTCCCCAACATCATTTTGAAAACGTCGAATAAGCTCAATAGCAATGTTTCTGAAGTCATTTTCACGACCTTTCAGGTTAACTATGACCTTAACCTGGAGAACACAGATCTCAATTAGAAGTTGAGCAAGTTGAATAGAAGGTATGTGCCATAGCAAAGAAACAATTGAAATAACCTTGTCACCATCTTTCAAAAACTTCCGAGCAGCTTTCAAGCGCACATCATAATCATGCTGATCTATATTATAGCTGCCCATGAATTTGGTATCAATCGCCACAATATGTTAATACATGGGAAAGATGCCAACATGTTTCAGATTGTAGCTTTATGGGAGATAAGACAAATATGAAAATTTTAAAAAGTCTCAAAAAAGTTTCACAATTGCAAATCTCATATTATTTCTCAATTTGTAGGTTACAAGCTAGCTAAATGCCGTGCAGTGCATGAGAAAAAGAAAAACCATACTCAATTTCAAAAGGAATATAGGCAATTGATGAGATAACAGCTAGAGTACCAAATAAAGGTACAGAGTCATGGAATGAAAAGTGAACTTGCTAATAAATCTGAAAAGGAACTAGCATTTTATCTCTATGCCACTTACCCCATTTTAAGTTCCTTCAAATCCATGCGACTAGCTAAAATTTCAAACAACGCTTTGTCAGTATCTGCTCTATTGCAGATAATCTACATAAAAGTTAAAACTTTCAAAATCTACGGAGAGTAGAAATTCACCAGCACTTTTCTTTTGCTGTTCTCTCTTTTTCTTTTGCTGTTCATATCTATACTTGCTGCAAGGAAGCCAGAAAAGGTATAACTAGCTTTTCAAGCACAAAAGGTTAAAAATTAGACGTGATACTTTGTCAAGTTTGGCATGATCATTTACATAAGTTTTCAAAAATTTTGTCCTTTGATAGCTGGCAATATTTCTCATGAAGCATACAAGGGTTCTTTCCTTAAAATAAGCTGAATTCTCATCCACGAGGGAAAAAGATGCACCAATTTGTTTCCTTAATCTGTCGGACAAACAGGAATAAGTAATAACAAAGTCTCCTCAACCGGGAGCCATATTCCTTTTTTAACTTTCTTGCAAATCTTCTTCCCTTCGCTTTGAGGAGAAAACAGATTCAACTACAACTCTACGCAAAGCTAACCAAATCAAGGATAGGATTATACTCATCCTATAATCATGCAATGGTTTTTTGCTAACAAAGAAAAATATGAAGAGTTCCCTACTTGTAATCCATTATTCTTACAACTGGAGGATCTGCATCCGGGGATAATACAACCTGCAAAGTAACAAAACAAGAAGCATATATAACAGGAATTTTTTGGAAGAAAAAAAAAAGAAGAAGAAACGACGTAATCTTTCATCTCCTACTGAAAGTATGAACTTATTATATAAGTGGCAACTCAAGTATTGAAAATCCACATCACTAACATAGAAAAAGGATATGCGGAAAAGGGGAATGGCCATCTTCAAAAACCAACTTATTTGAGGCCTATTTGCACATTTATAATAACCTAGCGATCTTTTTGTAGGTAATACGATTTTAAGAACCTAGTCTTTCAATAGAATGAACCAAAGAAAAGGAAAAATGAGGTAGATCATGAAATGAGAAGGAATACCAAATCAAGTTCAGCATCAGCAGCCATTTGAATTGCCTCACTTTTAGACACCACTCCCACCTAATCGAATCCAACCAATTAGTCAGAATAAAAAGAACGCTCCAATTGCAGGAAACGTGCAATCTTGTTTCATTCACTTTCTAAACGAGTAAACAGAACACTGACGAAAGCAAGAAATATCACTAACCATATTCTGATTCTCGTCAATAAGCCGTACAGTAGCAGCTCTACAACAAAGCAAGCACAGCTAAAACTTCAAACTTCACTCATTACAAAACTAACGCACAAAAAAATTTCACAGCCAGCGAATAGCCAACCTAATGCCGGATACATTAAGAGCCTCGTCGTCATCAGAGAAGCTCTGCCGCGACCGTCGCGAATCTGAGGAGCGAGAGCCACCGTACCTGGCGGATGTGGTTGCCGAGAAGCTTTGAGGAGGTGAAACGAGAGAGAGATTAAAGTTGTGAAAACGGAGACCGAAGAGTCTGGACTCAACAGACGAAAGCGTTACAGGAGACGTCCTTGGTACAGTCGGAGTTAGGGAGGCTTTGAATGGGAAGCTGCCGGCGCCGGTGATCGCAGCCATTCGCTTCGGTGGTGGGGGTGAAATTTCTGGCTGAGGCTTATCCTTAAAATTTTGAGATATTTTGGGGCAGTGTATGACGTTGAACTTCAATACTTCGGTCGTCAACCCAATCTAACAGTCCACGGAGTTATTTTCCTTTTTTAGTTTTAATCTATGTATTTAATGTTCCCAAACAATTTTTTACCATATGATTACGATCCCAATCAGTTAATTGTATTAGTTATTATTTAATAATCGATTGTATTAATTATTTATTATTTGATGTTTGATAAAATTAGTTGTCTAGTATTAACTGTTTATGTATAAAATAACATATAAAAATATAATTTTAAAAAATAAGGGTATTATTAAATTTTAAAAATTAAATAAATTTCTAAAGCATTCTTAATAAAATTAACCTGGAAAATAATTTTTAAATAATTAAAAACATGCTTTTAAATTTATTAGAAATTTAAAATTACTTAACTTCATTTAATTGGAATTAATTTAAAAAAATCATAAGCCTAACAAAACAATCTGCCTACACCATTAACGTATTGTAGCTTGATTACAAATAGAATTGAAGGTTTTGGTCCTAATTTACTATTCTTATCTCTTACAACTGCTTCCCACGTTTTCTTTTCATTGTTTAACCTCTAGACTTCTACTACCTCATAAGTATATCGTCATTTTTTATCAGCTGAAAGCAAAACGCTGGTCCTCCTGAAACTTGTTGAAAATCAACTGATTAAGTTAATCAGCCAACTTATTCAACTGCATCACCGAACACAATAAGTAGCTGTTTAATATAGTCAAATAAGCTAAAATGGTCAATTAGCTAATTTTTGGCTGATAAGTCATTCACCAAACGGGGCTTACATCTCCTGTTTTGATTACGGTGTTCTTATCATATTCTATTAAATATTATTCATGTATTTATATAAATATCATATAAATGTATAAATAAAATTTAATTAAACAATATTAAAACATAGTAACTAAAATAGGGGATTTGATGTTGGTAAAGATTAGTAAAGGGTCTATCAATTTTATGCCTTATTTTTTTATATTTTATAAAAAGGTTTTTTTTTCATAACTGGATTTTTGGTCATAAACAGGTACAACTGCTAATTACTCTAAGGTTTACCCTAAATA